>JAEIFS010000034.1:600000-786173 GCA_018904165.1 Zaprionus camerounensis
AGTAACAAGATATTTGCAACTGAGTTTCGCTGCAGTATTTATGCATTGCGCTTTGTTACAATTGTTGGTCACATTGTATTTGAGGATGCGATTTAATCAGCGAATTATCTGTTATTTAAACAATTACATTGTAATTGTTTATCAGTTTGTTTGAATTGAATTTTTCAATTATCAATTAATTGCATATTGGGATTAGTATGTGCTCGCAAAATTTGTAATGATATTATTGTATTATTAAGTAGTGTAATTTGTTATGTTTTAGGACTGATTATTATTGAATGGAATTCCAATGGTAATATTAATAAATGCTTAGATAGTAATTGTTAGTTGAGCTAGCAGACACTTTGTGTATGTTAACATATTTTATAAGACCGTTTATAAATTAATGGGCGATTACTCACATAAGCTTGTATGTGTTGGTTGGAGCGGGAGATGTACTATGGGAATTTGACCCGGTTTTCTGGCCAAAACCCACTTTCTGAAAGTCGGAGAATTTAAATAATTTAAGGTGCAACGCATTCACAATAGATCACTCTTCAATGAGGCGTACCAGAAACCTCAAAAGGTGGCACCACTTTGAATAAATCAGCTCATGAACGTATCTGTTGCAGTTACAAAACACGTGCTTGTTATTTACGAAGCTATCAGCTCAATTTTAAAATTTCGATATCTTCAATATTAAGCAATTTACAAAAAAATTTTGAAATGAGTTTCAATCATTGGTTTGTATAACGTATTTGTGATCGTCAAATGTTAAACAAATTCGTGTTGTCCCCTAAATACAGTAAACATGTAAGTAGTCTAACAAGTTCATGGTTTTGACAATACCTCATTTTTAAGTAGAGTTATAAAGTGAGTCCAGCGGAGTCCATCCATGAACTGTATTTTAAATTGTAGCTTATTCAATTCTTGTTCAAATGGTTGTTATTAAAAATGCCACTTTTAACCGCTTTACGTAAAATTTTAATTCCTAGACCGTAACCTCAATTATGCCAATGCAGAATTGTTTGCCAAGTGGTTCGAAGCAAGGGGAAAAAACATTAAGGAGGATGCTGTTTTTAATTTTATGAAAGCCGCCATACCAGGAGATGAAATAGAGAAGCATATCAGTATTGTTAAGCGTACCAGCAACACATTTTGTTACCGTTTGGCTGGAATATGGAGCAAGAGCAAATCCAATTTGGAGCGTTTTCAGCGTAAGCAAGTATTGTGGTTGGGTTCGCAAACTATTATCAAATTAGCTCAGAATATGAATTCAGTGGGTCGGCAAAATTGCCATTCAACACGAAGAGCAGCAGGTCTCGTAGAAGGAACGCAGCAGCTCTTGCAAAAGCTGAAAAAAGCAACCCGTAAGAATGCTTATTCTTGCGGCAAGCTTAGTTGCGCGAAGAACTAAGTAATTAGACCTTGCCAGAATTTTGAATCTTCTTGCAATATGCCCCAAAAAGGCAAAATGTATGCGCAAAGCCGTTAGAGACCCGGCCAAAAAGCCTGAAGCTGTTTCTCCAAGTGAGGCATCTTCTTTTAGATCAGGGATTAACAAAAGATCAATATTTCGCTATAGGAGCGCAGTCAAAAAAAAAAAAACAATGCGATATATACCCATTGTATCAAACGGTTGCTACGGAGAACAAATTATGCCACCCTGATAATTTCACTGTTAGTGAAATAAAAGCTGAAGTATCACTACAGAGTCTTGTAGCACATACAGCCAGTCGTCTTGTGCGTTTGCACGTTGATGTGGTGCAGCGCATAATGGAAGACCAACCCACAGATTTTTTAGCGGCGGAACGCATTTTAAACTATGGGTTTAATGAAAGTTCTGGACAATCCAGTTACAACCAAAAGTGCATGGTAGGACAAGCTCTTGACTTAAATTTATTTGCCACAACAGTCACACCCTTGAGACTATTAGATGCTTCGCGAAACGTATTATGGAATAATCGAACACCTCAGTCCATTCGGTTTTGTAGGCCGTTAAAGTTGAAATTTGTCAAAGAGAGCAAAGAGTGTATTTTAAATGAAAATGAATATCTAAAAAAACAAATATCCAACCTGACACCCTGCAAAATTATTTTGGAAAATAAAAACATTATGTACGTTAGCTTTCAACTGCATTGCATTTAACAGTGATTGGCAAGGTGCATAATGCATTGACGGGCACAACGTCAAGTCAAGCCTGTCCAATTTGTGGCGCCACACCATCCGAGTTTCTTGGCAACAAAAATTTTAAGGGCGCAAAGTTTTTGCCAATAATGAGTCACTTAAAATATGGTTTAAGCCCACTACACAGCTGGATTCGCTTATTTGAATTTATCTTGCATGCAGAGTATAAATGCCATATAAAAAAATGGAGTATTATTGAGGAAAATGATAAGATAGAGATTCTTCAACGAAAAAGAGAAATCCAATGCCTTTTTTGGGAAAAGCTTTCCCTAAAAGTTGATCAAGCAAAAATTGGAGGATTTGGCAGTACCAACAATGGCAATACAGCTCGGCGTGCATTCCGTGATCCTCACATTGTTTCTAAAATCAATGGCATCGATGAGCAGCTTATTGCAAATTTGAGGACAATTTTGATTTGCCTATCATGTCAGCTGCCAATCCATTTAAATAAATTTGAAGCGTTTTGTTTTAAAACTGCGCAGCCTATTATCGACAAATACCCTTGGCTGCCAATGACCGCAACTGTACATAAAATTCTTATTCACGCAACTGATATCATCCAAAATACAATTCTTCTTATCGGGTACTTTGGAGAGGAAGGAGCCGGATCGAGAAATAAATTTTATAAGTCTGATCGCTTGCATTACGACCGAAAATGTAATAGGACACAAAACTTTACAGACGTGTTACACCGGGCAATGAATTCTTCTAATCCAATCAATTCGCCTGTGGATTTGGATAGGAGTATTCAGCGTCAAAAGAAAATGTGTCTTCCATCAGACGTCTTTCAACTTTTAGAATGCTCCATAAGATCAGATGACGAGATGGAGGATGAAAGCAGTTTTCCTGAAATAAGTTTTATAGAATTTTCATTCAATCGAATTGGAAAACGAAGACCAGGATGTATTATAAGTGATACACTCCACTGTGGAGAACATTTTCCATTCAATATATTATAAATTCGTTTTCATTACAGGACTTTTTTATATCTTCAATATTCTTCTTTGGGCTTGCCACTTGCTTGTGACGACGACCGGAAAGTGGCAGAAAATTATGAGTGTGGAAGGAATACAGAAATTGATTTGGTTATGCAGAATAGGGGAATCAATGTCATACTTGATTAGTTTAAAGAGAAACGTTACACCTAACATAATACGACGATTAGTAAGATAATGTAGGTTAATTAGAAAGAGTTTACTAGGTAGTAAGGTAGTAAGTCTACACCTGACACCCAGTTAAAACTACGCAAATCGAAGAGTAGAAATTGCTTTTGAACAGACTCAACTCTATCTTGGTGAATCTGGTATTGCGGCGACTTCAGGCAAGAACCTTATTCAAGAATTGGACGAACAAGAAAAGTGTAAATTAACTTCGTTGTATAAGGATTAAACAACTCTTTGGAGAATACGGAAATCATTAACCTTGGTTAAGTCAAAAGTATAGTTGAAGACGTGATAGCTACCTCTGTAAAATAACATAACTTTGCACTTCAAAGAGTTATGCCTGCACCAAGCGAAAAGCAAATCAAAATCTGTTTGAAGGAAGTTACGTAAAGGATCACTATACTTCAAACAGAGTTTCACGTCATCAGCATACATAAGGATATTAGAGTGAAGAAATATTGAAGGAAGATCGTTAGTAAAAAGGTTAAAAGCAAAGGTCTAAGATGGCTGCCCTAAGAAACACGAGGAAGTTTCTAAGTTTGGATTTGATAGACAGTATTTAAAAAGAACTCTTTGTGTAAGTAATTTTCTTCCGAAATCCTAAAGTAATGCGTGAAGCAAATTCTAAAAGATTAAAAGCTGTAGATCTTACTTTTACAAACTCATGTTGATGGAGTGAAATTTTTGACTTACACATAAAAGTTAGCTAGGCTTTTTCAAAATTTTTTTTTAGGCGGCAGTAGCTTCTTCCTTCTGGGTGGGGGTGAAGTTTTCTGAAATATAGAATCGAACCGACGCGAGAAAAACTATTCGAAATGAAAACAACCCGGGGCGCGTGTGTTCACTTCACTTTATATTTTTTGTACTGGAAATTATGTACATTATACGGTTAGCTTAAGCCTAACTTAACATACTATCGGATAAAAGCACGCGCGAGAGCCCTTGATGAGTCTCGCACTTTTTACGAAATGCTGCCTACTTCTCGGCGGCTACGTTTCGATGTAAACATCCCGCCCCCCTGCAATACTGTTACAAATATGAGGATGAAGCCGGAATCCTTATGGATGCCGCTGGAGGGGCTTTAGGGGCGCTGGCGGACTACGTCTTAAAGACACCGGATAGTACCTAGCCAAAAAGAGTGTTCTGGTTCAACGGCAGACCACCGTACGTCTCCATAGACGTCGGCCCCCAAATCGATGGAGATCCTGCTTGGCATATGTTACCGAGTGTCCTCCAGCGTAATGCCCGGGTAGCGGGTTTAAAGGTCTTTGCTAACCTTCTGTGCCCTGAGTTCTGATCTGCACCTCCTCCATCTTTAAAGTCACTGTAATGGAGAACTCTGGAAACGCCATGGACCTGAACCAGGCGCGGCAAAACCCATCTTAGGCTGAAAGGCCAAAGACCTTTGTCAATGAGGTGGGCATGCGGCTATGTGGGCTGCACGCGTCCAACAGCACGCGCACCTCGAAGGTCTTGCCTGCCGACCATGGCCGTAGACAGCATGCTGACTGCCACAGAGGGAGATGTCGCCAGGGACTCCGAAGGTGGAAGAGGCGGCGTGGATGGCGTGGTTTGATGCCTGTCGGATTGAGAGGTAGTTGGAAGATGGAAACGTATGGTGGCCCTCGCCGCATGTGCGACAGGTGCCGCCACTGCGACATGAACCCTTAGAATGTTCATGGGCAAGGCAGTTCGGGCAGTATTTGTGGATTAACACTACCCGAAGACGCTTCTCCGCAGCCAGACGCAGGAAACGTTGGCACTTCTTCAGTGCGTGGACTCCTCTGCAAACGCGGCGTCTGAAGGAGTTCACTCCTAGGGCTTGGTTGGTGTGCGTGCTTTGGGTGGTGCCATCTCACTAATCTGAAAAGGAGAAAGCGGATATATGGATTAGTATTTGGAGAACATATATCCACTGATGGCTACACAGAAGTTAGAAAACCGATACGCCCATAGCTATAATTATTTATTTATTTATTTATTTATTTAAAGTCAACAAAGAGCAGTCGACTGTAGGTAAGAAAAATATAAAAAATTAGATATAAAAATTAATATTCCATTTGTGTATATTAAAAAAAATTGTGTATATAAAAATGAATTAAAAGTTAAAAAAACAATATTTATATGTAAAATTAATGTTAAAATTTACGTTAAACAGTAAAAGGTTAAAAAGAAATTAAATTTTAAATTTTGAAACTGGGACTAACAAATTAACCGAACCAACATTTGTTGCAGAGGATTGGGGAAACCCAGAGAAAAACCCATTCAGATCGGTAGTGGTTAGTTAGGTTAGTTGTCAGGGTTAAATGTTAATGAGTTAATGATAGCAGTCTTAATAGCTAAAAGGGAACACTCCGAGTTAATTACTCCAAAAAGTTTGTTGTAATCAGAGCAGAGAATTCGGAAAGGCTCATGCAGACTATAATTGTTATTACAGAAATCAAGCAAAAGAGGTGCAAAATTTCTGGTTAATCTAGATGGGTGAAAAATTAAATGAGTTTATTTAATTGTTTTTACCGAGAACTTTGGTGGCTGTAATTTGAAAAGACGACAACAAGAGACGTGCGTTCGTTACAATGTATATTTTGCGAGTACTTCATTGCTTAGCCTAGCTTAACTACGGCGGCGAAACGGGGCGAATTCAAAACAAGACAAAAGAGAGAACTTTATTACGCTCCCGCTCCGCCCTAAACTAATTACACTATACTTCAAGTTTTTCTTTCTAATAACTAACTTAATTTAACACCGGCCCCGTTGAAGGCCTGTAAGGCTTCAAGCAACCGGTAATGGAGCCAGTTTATGAATGGCCCGTCTGTACAGTCTCCCTTCGCTGGTCCTAAGATCGACGACCCTGACCATGCCGTCCTGCCCTGCGTGAGTTGCCACGATCCTGCCGAGGAGCCACTGTTGCGGAGGCAGATTGTCTTCGGCGACGACGACGAGTGTGCCCTCTTTGACGTTGGGCTGCTGCTGCTGCCACTTGCCCCGGATTTGAAGCCCCAGGACATATTCGCGGGACCATCGCTGCCAGAACATTTACCTGACTGACGAGACAAGTCGCCATCGCCGCAAGCAATTGAGACCCGTCTGGTCCGGGGTCCGGATTGCTGGTGGGGTGAGTAGCGACCCGCCTGTCAGCAGGTGCCCTGGGGTTAGGGCCTCTCCGTCGCTGGGGTCCTGGCTGATTGGTCCGAGTGGCCTCGAGTTCAGCACCGCCTCGACGCCGACGAGGACCGTTTGCAGCTCCTCCGCTGTTAGCTGCGCGCTGCCCACCGCTCGTAGGAGTAGGTGCTTTGCAGTTTTCACACCTGCCTCCCAGAGCCCTCCCATGTGTGGTGCTCGTGGCGGTGTGAACGCAAATTCGCATCCGCTTTTTGATGCGAATTCGCGAATTGCGTCCTTTTGCTCCTCGATCTTCCGTCGCAGATCGTCGAAGTGGCGACTCGCTCCGACGAAGTTCGTCGCGTTGTCGCAGTGCACGATCTTCGGACATCCTCGGCGACCAACAAACCTTTGAAAGCATAATAAAAAGGAGTCAGTGGATAGATCGGAAACAACTTCTAAATGAACTGCCTTGGACGCAAAACACACGAACAGCGCTATGTAGGACTTATAAGGGGGCCTACCACGGATTTTAAGTGTCGTGTACACTGGACCACAAAAGTCAACGCCACAAATGTCAAAGGGGCGGAGAGCACGGAGTCGGTCTGCGGGTAAATTCCCCATTATTTGAGTCAGAAGTCGCGGTTTGCATTTGAAACATCTAATGCACGAACGAACTGTCTGACTGCAGACCTCCTGAGCGTTAACTATCCAAATACGCTCCCGAAGGATACTCACAAGTGCTCGTGGGCCAACATGAAAATTGGTTTGATGCAAATGTCGGACATAGCTCTGTACAAATTGAGAGCGTTTAGTCAACAACAATGGAAACTTGGCATCATACGATATAGGAGCATTTGCTAGTCGCCCCCCAACTCTCAACAACGAGAACTTACACCAAGTTCCCTTGTCTTCGTGAATAAATGGATTTAATCGCTGAAGACAAGGGCCAAGCTTGGATCCCTTGCGAACTCTTTTAATGTCATCATCAAATTCGTGACATTGAACAACTTCTATAATTTTTAAAAAGGCTTCTTTATATTCCGTTGGTGACGGAATCTTTTCAAATTGGGCATTCCTATTTTTGCATTTAGCTATGAAGCGGAACATATAAACAAATACCCTTAGCAGTTTGAGGTGTGACGAGAATCCCTCGATGATGTCCACTAGATCCGATTTACTTACGGCAGCGGCCAGTCCAACTGCTGTTTTTCTTTTCTCCAGCTCCATCATCTCCCTTGACAGCTCTAGGTGCGGATTAACGGGCCAATCTTCAGCTTCGTTCTTCAAAAACGAAGGTCCACCAAACCAGATTGACTCCTTCAAGTCGTCAATGTCACAACCTCTTGATACTAAATCTGCTGGGTTTTGTTTTGTTGGTACATGTCGCCATGTAGCTTCTTTGGACCACTCCTGAATCTCAGCCACTCTGTTCGAAACGAACGTCGCCAACGAGGAAGGATGAGATCGGATCCAGTGAAGAGTAACTTCTGAATCCGACCAGTAGACGATTCGTTCGATATTTATTTTCAATAAGGGCTTGATTCTGTGGCAAAGATCTGCTAGAAGGTGAGCGGCACATAACTCAAGTCTAGGAAGTGTTTTCGTCTTGAGCGGCGCTACTTTTGACTTGGACGTCAACAACGAAACCTTGTAACCTTCAACAGTTTTGCTACGAATATAGACGCAAGCACCGTAGGCTCTCATAGATGCGTCGGCGAAACCATGTAATTGTATTGGTGACATCGGATTAGTGAACACATATCGAGGTATGGAGATTTCTTCCACTCTCGACAATGTTTCCTTCAATTTATTCCATGCTGTTTCCAACTGCTGTGAAATAGACTCATCCCAGTCCAACTTATTAAGCCACAACTCCTGCAATAGGATCTTGCCTCGAATGACAATTGGACTTAATAAGCCGAGGGGGTCAAACAGCTTCGATGTCACCGACAATATGTTCCTTTTTGTCGCTCGGAGAACCATGACAGAGGTGTCAATTTTGAACTTTAAGGCATCTTCACTAGGAGTCCATGATATACCTAGAGCCTTAGTTGAATCTGAATCCGAGATTGTTATCGGTTTAACTGTGCTCTCAGATGCAGTGACCTCAGGTGAGTTTGAAAACCACTTGCTCAATTCAAAACCTGCTGTTTGAAGAACCTGAGTAACTTCAGACTTAATTGTCTTAAGTTCTTCTATGCATGCAGCACCAGTTAACATGTCATCGACATAAAAGTCCGACCGAATAACTTCCGAAGCTCTAGGGAGTGATCCTTCTACGGCTTCACTCAACCTCTTTAAACACCTAATGGCCAGAAAAGGGGCTGGACCAGTACCATAAGTAACGGTGTTGAGCTTATATAATCTCAAGGATTCAGATGGATCTCGTCTCCACACTATCAATTGGAATGGCCTATCAGCTTCATTTACCATTACTTGGCGGTACATCTTCTTGACATCAGCTGTCAAAGCGAAACGATGTAACCTGAAGCGAAGAAGAGTTGAATACAAGTCTTCTTGAATTGTAGGCCCCACCATCAGAATGTCGTTAAGAGACACGTGTGTGGACGTCTTACAGGATGCGTCAAACACCACACGGAGTTTTGTTGATGTACTCTCAGGTCTCAGAACGCACTGATGGGGAATTACATAGTGCGGAGTAGACGTAACATCTATGTCAGATAGTGACATATGACCTAAGGCGAGGTACTCTTCCATAAAGTCGAGATACATTTTCTTCAAGCCTTGGTCACGAGTTAGTCTTTTTTCAAGCGACAAGAAACGCCGTTTTGCAACCTCGAACGAGTTGCCTAAAACGTTTGGGTCTGATTTAAACGGCAGTCTAACTTCAAAGCGACCCGAGGGCAAAGTCTGAGTAGTCTTCTTGTAGTGGTCTTCACAGAGCTGTTGCTCTGGCGACCATATTTTACTAGTAGATGGCAATTCCTCTAGTGACCAAAACTTCTGCAGCGTGTTATCTATCGAGACAAGCAATTCTTCTTGGCAACTTAACGTTGACGCAGTGCCTTGGGGAGCTGGACTTTTTGGAGCATATTTTCCAGCTACAACCCAGCCAAGAAGGGTTTTTTGCAAAATCGGATACTCCGGACCTTGTTTTATCTGACCGACGGACAACAACTCGAAAAATGACTCTGCACCAATTAGCATATCTATCCGTTGAGGTTTGTAAAAATATGGGTCTGCTAATGGTAGGTTCTTGGGGATTTTCCAGTCGCTGACGTTGACTGACTGGTCTGGGTGATACCCAGAAATTGATTTTAATACCCAAAAATCAAACGCGAACTCACTACCAGTTATTCGCGACTTCACCACCGTATGTATTTTATTCTTGACTTGAGAATTGGCTGCACCAATACCAAGCAAGTTAATACATGACTCTTCTTTGCGGATCTGTAAGCGTTGAGCTAATTCTTCAGTTACGAAGTTAGTTTGTGACCCAGAGTCAAGAAGTGCTCGGGCCAAAATGTGATTTCCACTTCTAGTTCGGACGCTTACGATCGACGTTGCAAGAATTACCCTTTCCAACGCTGACGCATGCATAGAATGCGTAGTGGAAGGGTGACCTTGGCTTGGAGGAGGAGAAATATTCTCTGAAGGTGGTGGTAGCGCTAAGCTATTTTCAGTCACTGTGTATCTATGCAATAATTGATGATGCGAGCGACCACAAACTCGACATTTTTTAGCTTTGCATTTTACAACAGTGTGACCCTTTTTGAGACAATTTATGCATAACGATGCGGACTTTGTAAACTCAAATCTCTGCATGACGGAGAGACGAGCGAACGGACTACAAATTTCGATTAAATGGTCATTTGAATTGCAGTAACTGCAGGTCTGATTGGTGCTAGTTGAAGAGCAGGCAAATGAACTTTGATTATGCTGCCTGTTTGGAACTACTTTTTCCGATTTTGGCTTTGTCGATTCTTCAGCAGTTAGATGCTGATATCGACGGTTCAATACCCTTTCAAAATCGGACCACAAAGGTAATTTGTCATAATCTAGCTGCTCTTCCCATTTTTGTTTGGTCACATTATCTACTCTATTTAATACCAAATGAATCAGCATTGCATTCGCTATTTTAGTGTCATCGCCTATCGATAACAATGAACCATATATAGATGACACAGTATCGATGAGGCTTCTAAGAGAGGATGCAGATTGCTGATTGATTTTAGGAAGACTAAACAATGATGATATATTGTTCATAAAGATAAGGCATTCGTTATCGTAGACTCTCCTTAGGCTTTCTATAGCCTTTTCATAGTTGCTCTCGGTGACTTGGAATGCCTTAATCGTCAGATGGTTAAACTTTTCGATAGCCGGAATGCTCTTATCATTATGGACAAGAGTCTCGAATAATCCCATAAAATTTTTGAACTCAGAGTAATTGCCGCTAAATTTAGGTAATGCCAAATTAGGGAGTCGAGCTCGAGTTGGCGCCATCGTAGCCGAAACTTTTTCTTTTGTTTCGCTAGCTGACTTCACGGTTGAAAGAAGCGACATAATTTTCGCTTTAGTCGTGATTGACAATTCCTCCAACTCGGCTCCAAACTCATCATTTTCATCAAGGCTTTCAATATGTTCTTGAAGTCCGGTTGCCTTGACAATAGCTTCGGACAAAAGTTGAAGCCTGCACTCAAGCTCGGAGGCGTCTAGTGGTATAGTACCAGTTTCTAGACGCTGTTCTAGCCGGCGAATGCTCTTTACATATACTCGTAGCCTTTTTCTAAGGTCGTCAATAGACGTCCGACTCACTTTTGGCTTTTCTTGTTCCATTTTAATGGACGAAAACGAGAGAGTATATGTTTTTTATTGTATAATACAATAAATGACGAAAACAAATATACGTGAATAATTTTCGAAGCACTGGTTATCGAAAAATAATTAGTTGCAAGTGATACCGAAAAGAGTTATACCCGACCAAAAGTAGAGTATGCGTATCACTTGCCTTTTGAGTTCAAGCGCGCAAACAGAATTGACAACAACAATGCTAGTGAGCGGGTGACGTGCAAAAGCGAAAACGAAAAAAATCACCGCTGTAGCTTGCTGTGTAAATGTGCGTATGTATGTATGCAGCTAGAAGTGCAGCTGGCGGACGAACGAATGGGAGAGCAAGAAACGAAAAATTCGCCGCTGCAGCTGATATACACGTAGGTGTGTATGTATGTATATATGTATGTACATACAATTTCTTGAACTCAGCAAATTGTTATTTGCAATCGAATTATGGACGAAAGTTTGTGAGAGGGGGCGACAGTGGAACATAAACAACAACAAACAGTTGCATCCAATAGCAGTTCAAACTATATAAGAATTTAACTAAGATGCCTGTCTGTATGTATGTATATACGCATATGTTGGATATGTGGCGTATATATATGCATGCAAATAAGCTCAACTATTATTATCGTGTACGTATGTGCCAAGAATTGAAAGCGAAATGCCAAAAACCAATTTAAGACGCTTTCAATTTTTCGCACAAATACCTGTGGCTCTGGAACGGGTTGACCGGCTGCTACTTTCCTGGCGTTTGCAGCAATTGCAGGGTATCCCTCGAAGGAATTAGCAGGAATACAATTATAGCAATTAACGCGACCGACGCGAATAATTTGTTTTCACCCACGAACCGAAGGCAATTATTTATTGGCTTATAAAGCACTTTAGGTGTCACTGTCACTTTAAAAAAAATTCACAATGCCTTTCACTTTACAGTCCACCCGGGGGCGCCATGAAAAATTAAATGAGTTTATTTAATTGTTTTTACCGAGAACTTTGGTGGCTGTAATTTGAAAAGACGACAACAAGAGACGTGCGTTCGTTACAATGTATATTTTGCGAGTACTTCATTGCTTAGCCTAGCTTAACTACGGCGGCGAAACGGGGCGAATTCAAAACAAGACAAAAGAGAGAACTTTATTACGCTCCCGCTCCGCCCTAAACTAATTACACTATACTTCAAGTTTTTCTTTCTAATAACTAACTTAATTTAACAATGGGATAGAGAAGTTAATTTGATTAAGCAAGATCGGGAATCGATATCATACTTAATCAACTTAACAAGGAACATGACACCTAACATTAAGCGGCGGTTAGTAAGAGAAGTTAAATTTATTAGAAGTAGTCTACTAGAATAAGAGGGTAAATCAACTCCCAAAGACCCAGTTAAAACCACGAAGAGCAAAAAGTAAAAATTGTTTTTGCACAGACTCAATTCTGTCTTGGTGAACATGATATTGCGGTGACCAAATGCAAGAACCATATTCAAGAATCGGGCGAACAAGGGAGGTATAAAGCAACATTGTTGTATAAGGGTCATTGAATTCCTCGGCCCACCTTTTAATGAAACCAAGGGTTTACAAGGCCTTATTTACAATTTGCGTAATATGGGAATCAAATTTCAGTTTATGGTCAAACAGAATACCAAGGTCATTGACATTTGATATTCTTAGAAGAGGGGATAGATAAAGTGTATAGTTGACGACGTGGAAATTACTTCTGTAAAATGTCATTACTTTACATTTAGAACAATTTAAACTTAAAAGATTAAAGCTGCACCAATCACAAAAGGAGTCAATATCAACCTGTAGCGAACTCCAAGTCGGCTCCTTGTATGTAAAGCAAAGTTTCACATCGTCAGCATACATATAAATGTAAGAGAATTTTAAAATAGAGGGAAGATCGTTAATAAAGAGGTTAAAGAGTAAAGGACCCAAATGACTTCCCTGAGAAACACCTGAAGTAACAAAGATTGGCTTAGATACAGAATGTTTGTAAAGAACTCTTTGGGATCTATTTTTTAAATAACTTGAAATCCAAAGCAGTAATTTGTAAGGAAACCCAATAAGATCCAACTTATCAGAAGTGAGTGGTTTACAGAATCAAAAGCCTTGCTAAAATCAGTGTAAATGACATCAGTTTGCATCTTCTTCTGAAACCCTTTTATAACAAGAGATGAGAATTCCAGAAGATTAGTTGTTGAGGATCTGGATTTCATGAAACCATGTTGACATGGTGAAATAACGGACCTACACATGTGGGTTAGCTGGGCCGTAACAAGTTTTTCAAATAATTTAGGTATAGAGGATAATTTAGAAATACACCTGTAATTCTTCACTTCTGATTTAAACCCATTTTTGTGAAGAGGGATGGAATATGATTCTTTCCAGACTGAAGGAAAATTACTAGTAGCTAAGGATAATTTGAATAACCTAAAAATGGGTCTATATAAGGAGAAAGCACAGTATCTAAGAACGCATCCAGCTACTCCGCCAGGGCAAGAAATTGAATTAGAGTTATGAATAGGATAAGGATAAGAAAGATTAGAATCATAGGTATTAGATGAATAGGTTGATTGAAAAAAATTCGCAAAAAGATCAGCAGCGGCCTGATTATTAGTTGCTTCATTATTTTCATAAGAGATACGGGATGAGAATTCATTAGATCTACGTTTCAAGTTAACAAAGTTCTAAAACTGCCTAGGATCACGTGCAAATTGAAGCCGACAGCCGATGTATATAGTCATTATAACATTTATTATTAAGATCAATAAAGTTAGCCTTTGCAACAGTATAACGAGAAAAATCGGAAGGATTTCCCGGTTTTTTTAAATTTTTTATAATACCGAGATTTTAAGTTTTTCACCCTGAGTAACCCACGTGTAAACCATGGAAGACTTTTAGTCTTGGCTGGAAATACACGTGGAACACACTCGTCGAAAAATGTATTCAAGGTATTATTAAAATATGAAGTACAAGTAACTAAGTTCGAGCATGCATAAAAACAAGACCAATCGTGTTCTAGAATTAGATTATTAAGCCTCACAAAGTCAGTTTTGCGGAAGCATCGTGACTTCGAAACACACTTAACAATTTCAGTTTGCACGGGGGACGGCAGTTCTAAAACAAGTTCTAAAGTAGGATGATAAGGATCTTCAGGAAAGACTAAGGGATTAGTTCTTGAAATGTTATTAATGTGAGTATCAGGAGTGAAAATTAAATCAAGGATTTTGCCTTTATGGTTATGAAAAGTGTTAATTTGAAACAAGGATAGTTCAGAGAGTCCATTGATAAATGGGTTAAAATGGAAGGAATCAAAACATTGGAATGAGAGGACCAATTTATTTGAGGTAAATTGAAATCACCAAAAACCAATAGGTAATCTCTATCCGAAAGTTTTGATTCTATAGATTTAATGCAAGACAGGTGTTCTAGATATAAAGAAGTTTCTGAGGAAGGAGGAATGTAAGAGCAAGTAACATAAACTGAAATATGATTTAAAGCTATTTTAACGCACACGAATTCTAAATTGGGAAGACAGTCTATTGAAACAATATCAGAAGACAGATTTGAATCAACGGGAATAAGAACCCCTCCTCCAGATCGCGACAAACGGTCACATCTGAAAGAAGTAACTTATTAGAAAAGATTTCACTATTTTCGATATCCGGTTTTAACCAAGTCTCAGTAAATATTAAAATATGATACACAAAAGATATACTATTAGTAATAAGTTTGGAAAGTTTAGTATTTAGGCCTCGAACATTTTGATAGGCAACAAAGAGGTTAGAATTTAGTTTTTTATAGTTTTTAAGTTTTTTGCTGTTCCGTTCGGAGATTCAACGGTCAGCGAAGGAAGGGTAACAGGTGTATTAGTCTTTTGTTTAGGAGTAAACTCTTTAACAATTAAGTCAGGCGGCCAAAAAGATCCATTGCACACAATTGGGAAATGCTCAGCCGAAATACTAATTTTAAAAGAAGATATTTCTCTGGGAAATTTAAAGTTAAATTTTTCCACTAGATTTTCAGACTGAATTTTAGAAAGGATGTATGTTTTTACATCATCTTTCGAAGTGTCAGGTGCCCGACGAGAAACGAAGACCAACTTCTTAGGTTTAACGGCAACTAGAGATTTTACACTCTGTACCGAAATGGGGGGGGGAAATCACGGGTAAAGTTAATAGATTGTCTACACTCAGAGTAGAGCAAGACGAATTGGAAGAGGTAGAAGGATTAGGGACAGAGGCATTACGTGGAACGGAAGTTTTCCTAGCATGAACGGTTTTCGAACATTAAGGGGTAGGAGAATTTAAATTTAAGATAAGATCCGAAATGGCAGGAGAAGGGGGTTGGAAGATATTAGTTTTCACTACAGGATTTGGGGAAGGTACTATCGGTGATGATACCGGAATTATTAAGGGATCGTTAATAGGTTTTTAGAGAGTTAAATTGAGTCTCCATTTCTAAGAACTGCGAATATAAATTGCTAAAAGCGGTACGCAAATTGTAGAAACCCAATTTGGTTTTTTGCACAACTTTTCGCAAGTCAGATTCGCTCATTCGACACTGTTCACAAGACCACTTTAAACCAGACTTGTTATTGATTGCATCCTTAATTCGGATAGTAAGACCGGCGCATTTTAGGTCACAAAAGTTGTCACACAGCCAGCAACCAATAAAATTAGCATTGGGATCAGATGAGCATTTACAAATCTTTGCCGAACAAGAGATCATTTTCGATAAGACTTAAAAAATGTAGGGGATTAGATGAGAGTAAAGCAAAATAGAAAGAGCAAAAATGGGTGAGAGAAAGAAATAATACAGTTTTAGAAATGCAGCGAGCAAAACAGTAAAGAAAGATAGAAAAAATAAATAACAAAAGCAAATGCTTGCTTGCGTTAGAGCGCGAGAGCGAGACTTTATGTGTGTGTATTAAGCCACACAAAAACACAAACCAAAGCGCACTAATGAAGCAAGAGCGTGAGAGCGGGAGAGTATGAGAGGTATAAGAGAAAACTACTCTCTCACAACTAATACACACAAAGTGAAATGAAAAGAAGCACGAAAATTAAAATGCACAAAATAAAAAATAAAAAGTAGACACTAATAAAGCAATGCGATGATCAAAAACACCAGACAGCAAAAGCTCAACTTACGCGTCACAGAAATATTAGTTCAGAGTGTTAAATTAGATTAAATGAAGAACGGAATGGATAAAGTAAATAGAGCAAAAGCCAAAACACAACCGATCACCAAGAGGGGTAGTTAGGGGGTATATAGGCTCGCTCACCAAAACGATCGAACGGAGCAGAAACAGTAAGCGCACGCAAAAGAGCGGTGCGAGCACAAACACACACAAGCGCACACTTGAGCGGCCCACTCAACAGCTGAAGAGAGCACACGCACGTGAGCGCACTCAAGAGCGGCGCTCTCAACGCAGCATCCACACATGAGAAACGAGAGAGGGAACGCACACAGACATCCGCGCATGAGCGACACACTCAACGAAGAGAGAGGGAACGCACTCGCACGCACACAGCCAGCGCATGAGCACAATGAGAGAGCGAGAGTAGGTCACTCAAACGGCAGTGCATGCACTCACGCACTCAAACGAGAGACGAAATGCAGCGGAGACAACAGGGCTTTTTGAGTGGAACCGGCAAAACGCAGATGAGCGCCGGCAAAACAGATGAGCGAAAAGGGAAGTCGAGCAGTGACCCTGAAAGCGACAAGAAGTGCAAGTTCGAAGTGACGTGTCAAGTGAAAAGCCGAGAAGAAGACGAGTTGCGACATCGGAGGACCAGAAAAACATCAAGGACACCAACGAAGCCCACCAGGAAACAAGACAACAACAAGAAGACACCGAGAGTTTCAACCAGGCGAGCCAGAAGACAAGCAAGGTGAGCGAGCCACACCGTGGTCGAAGGCAGGGAAACGCTAATCCTAAGGAAATTTGGAAAAACTGTGCGCGGTGCTAGGCAGGGACATAGGGCATTAGGAGTATAACAAGTGTACGTAATGTTTAGGTGAAGAAGCGGAAAAAAAGAAATAAATGAAACAAACAGAAAAGTGCAGTGTTTTATGTTTGTTTTGAATGAAAAGGCCACGGTACATGGTGCGAGAGCCCCAGCTGTGAGAGACTAAAACCACTCAAACTGGAGGCGCTCGTATACAGGGTGACTTTTTTGAGTCGCTGTGGGTGTGTTTTACATGTTTAATTTAAGGGTCGTGTTTTCTTTAAGTGGGCGTATATGTAGGACGTATGTTCATGTGTGTATAGGTGTGTGTGGTGTTTTTTTTTTTTTTTTTGTATTTAAGAGATTATGAAATGGATTTACAATATAGAGAATAGTGTAGGAAGAATAAGAAGTGTAGAAAGAGTCCACTCCCGCGGGACTGCCGCCAAGCTATACTTCGCGAGGGTGGCAGGCGGTCAGGTGCCGCTCATCTTTCGCCAACCGTGTGTCGGATCTGCTCCCGGCGTCTCAGCTCCCTCAGGACGGTTGCTGCCATTTCAGTAACCGCATCCCAGTTGGATGGGGTCTCCAGCATACACCTAGTTATATAGTCGGGTGTGAGGCGACAGTTCGTTGCTGCCTCCAAGGCAGCTCTTTCTGCGTGGGCACACAAAAAAAGAGTGCTCAGCATCTTCTGTGGTTGCGCCTCCGCAGTAGTCGCAGAATGGATCTGCATCGTGTTTAAAGCGATGCCTTGAAACATCCATGGCCTGTGAGGAGCTGCGACGTGTAGAAGTCCACCTGCCCGTGGGGTCGGCTTAACCAGGGATCCAGTTCGGGGATTAATCCGTGCGCCCAGCGTCCAGTGCTCGCATTGTCGCATCTCGCTTGCCACCTCGAAACCGTGCTGCTCCGCTGGGTTCTGCATCCAGACCTTCCAGTCCTGCGTTCTTCTGCCAGTAAGTCGATATGGATTGTTCCGGCTACGACCAGTGCTCACGGTCAGCATAGCGTCCGCCCATATCGGCGCGGCATACAGTATGGTGGAGGTCACCACTGTTGCTATCAGTCGTAGGCTGTGCTGTCTGGGGCCGCGCGTGTTGGCCATCATCCTCGAGATGACTGCAGTGGCCTTCGATGCCTTGCCCGCCGTGTACTCCAGGTGGCTTTTGTAGTTCAGCCGGTGGTCTATCAGCACTCAAAGGTACTTGACCGCAGGGCTAGACTCGATGGTGGTCGAGCCGATACGGAAGCTCACCTTTTCTATGGCCTTTCTGCTGCTTATAAGCACTGCTTCCGTTTTGTGCTCGGCAACCAAGAGCCCGTTATCCGCAAGCCAGGACATCAGCAGGTCGATCGCCAGACTGCATTTGTTTGATACGTCGGCCAGTTGCTTCTCCACAGTGACTAGTGCGATATCATCTGCGAAGCCAATCACGGAGCATCCTTCAAGCAGTGTCATCCTCAGTATACCATCGTACATTACGTTCCAAAGGATTGGCCCAAGGGCTAAGCCCTGGGGAACACCCCCTGTAACCTGGTATTCCTGGTTACCGGCTTCAGATTTGTAGAGCAGGACGCGCTCCCTGAAGTAGTCGGCTATTAGCTGTATCAAGTACCCTGATATACCGCCACGCTGGAGTGCTTGCAACACTAGGCTCCAGCTTGCAGAGTTAGAGGCATTTTTAACTTCCAGGGTGCATACCAGACAGTACTTCTGGGAGCCGCCCCGCCAACGGTCTCCTTCGATGGCCTTAGCCGCCACTTCCGTCACCTCTCGGATCGCGTCGAGTGTGCTTCGCCTCTTCCGGAATCCGTGCTGGTGGCTAGACAGGACTCCGCGCTCCTCGATTTCGCTTTGCAGCTTCATGCATATTATGCGCTCAAAAATTTTCCCCAGCGTGTTTAGCATGCAAAGGGGCCGGTATGACGACGGGTCGTCGTTGAACTTTCCTGGCTTCGGGATGAGCCGAGCCTTTGCCGCTTCCAGGCTCGAGGAAACCTCCGTTCGTCGATGCACCTGTTGTACAGCTGCGCAAAGAGACCTGGATAGGCATTCACAATGACATGCAGAGCTGCGTTGGGATTGCCATCCGGTCCAGGAGCCTTGGATGCTTTGCAGTTGGCCAACGCGCTCAGGACTTCCTCCTCGCAGGTGGGCATCGCTTCGCCAGCAGTCACGCTCGGTGGCCTCAGAGGCGGCTGAGCTGGAAACAGTGTGGAGAATAATGTTCCCAGCTGGTCCTGTGAGCTCGGGATCGGCTGTCTGGTGAGCTTACCCATAACCGTTTTGTAGGCTGCTCCAAAGGGTTCTTGGTCAGCCGCATCGCAGAGGTCCTGGAAGCATTTGTTCTTACTTGCCCTGATGGCCACCTTGAGGGCCTTTTTCCTCGCCCTGTAGAGGTACTCGTACAGCTCTTGTGTAGAGCGTCCCATGCTTCGCTGGCATTTCCTCCTAGCGGCGAGACAGTTGCTTCTGGCTGTAGCTATCTCCTGGTTCCACCAAGGAACTGGCCGCCTTCCGTCTCCTTTGGTGGAGACTTCCATTGCCGCGTCGCAGGCTGCCTTGATCCTGTCGGATATCGTGTCCGCGCAGATGTCCGCCGCTCCTATGATGGTGCTGTCATCCATGCAGCTTAGGAGCGTCTCGGCATTCAGGTGTGTGCGTTGCTGACTGTGGCTCGTGCGGAAAAGTATGGCTGTAGGTGAAGAGGTCTGTGACCTCCCAGCAACTGTTCCGGATGAGCTCCGGGCTGGCGAAGGTCAGGTCAATGATGGACTCCCGACCTGCCTTGCTGTAGGTGCACCTATTGCCGTCGTTTAGTAGGCAGACGTCCAGGATGGCCAAGGCATCAAGGATGATGGTACCTCGCTGTGTCGTACTCGTGCTCCCCCAGGAAGCACGCATTGAATTCGCCAGTGTGTGTAGGTGTGTGTAGAGGTGTGTAGGTGTGAAAAATCAGCAATACCGGCGCAGGGGAGTGACGCACGTCTATGTGTTCTCACTGTACTGAAGTTTCACTGGTGCGACGACGGTCAACACCCGTCGCATACTATGAAGCTTCTAGTACAGTCGCAGGGCGAAAATCTCAGAGCTGACGGTCGACATCCCGACCATGAGACTCTCAAACTGTGAAGAGAACACTAGGTATACGGTACTTTCACTGTTACTGGTTGCTGACAGACCAAACCACTCTGCGCTTCACCTTCAAGTCGGATGTGTATGTATTCAGAGGCATATTCACAATTGCGTAGACATGAAAAAGAATCGTACATTTAGAATTACGTTTATTAATATATGGGAAGTTCAGTGAATTAGCGGCATACCTTTATTAATTTATAACTGACATCTTGTGAATTCCTGCCTCGGAATCCACGCCCGTCATAGGTCCACGCCCGTCATAGCCGCTTGGCTCATCCCAAATAGTTGTTTTGTTTCTTAAATAAGCTTGTAAAAATGTTTAAATAAGGGCAGAAAGCCATTATTAAAATTTTATTGTTCCAATTGTGGAATCAAAATAACACGAAGTTGGTCGCGTCACGCAGGGTTGTCATATTTTTAGGCAATTCACCGGGTTGCCAGATTGTTTTTCCGATAACTTACAGTGTGAATCAGGAGAATTCAAAACCTACTGGGCAAGCAGTCCGCACATATCATTAATTAATGCAATTAATAATTGACTTAAGAAATACATTCAATTATTTAGTAAAAATACTAACAAAATATGGGAACGTAAAAATGAATAAAACAAACCCCATAAACCTTTTGGTTAATTAGAATAAAAATAAATGATGAAGCTTCCATCCACTCGTATAAGTGTAAATTTATTTCACCTCAAAATAATCATAACAAGAAAAAAAATAGAAAAAAGCCACAGTCGCGCTGTCAGAAAGTTGTATCTTTAATACAACGCTTACAAATTGAGATCAAAAATTAAATTATTGATTTGTGGGGCGGTGGGCGTGGCACCCGACATTTGAACCAAACTTGATCTGCTCCGGCTACACAGAAACATTCATGCCAAATTTGGTGTCTCTAGCTCTTATAATAGCTGAGATCTGTGTGTTCATCTGGTCATCCGGACATCCGGACACCCGGACATCCGAACATCCAGACAGACAGACATGGCTCAATCGACTCGGCTAGTGATCCTGAGCAAGAATATATATACTTTGTGGGGTCTGCCACGCCTCCTTCTGCCTGTTACATACATTTGCACAAAGTCAGTATACCCTTTTTTGACCATTTTCAATGGTCGAAGGGTATAAAAATGCTATCTTCAGCCGCAATATTAGAGAAGCAAAAAGATTAGCAATAGTAGAATTCGCATCCCAAATAAATCCAAAAACATCTAGTTCTAAAATTTCGTCTAACATCCGTTCCTTTTGTGGTGTTTACCCATCAAAATCAATACATGCTATATACAACCCTTACTCTATGACAACAAGTAATGATCCATACACTATAGCCAATACATTCGCCCAATTCTGGTCCGATTCATCAAGTGATACAAATTTCTCACACACTTTTGTTACTTCCAAAGCAAATATACATAAATACAACAACAACACACTTTAATCGTAACCTGGGAAAAAGATAGACTCCGATATACGTCCAATCGAACTTCTCAGCTCTATTAACTCCGACATTTGAAATAAACTTGATCTGCGCCGGCTACACAGAAACATTCACGCCAATTTTGATGTCTTTAGCTCTTATAATAGCTGAGATCTGTGTGTTCATCTGGTCATCCGGACAGACAGACATGGCTCAATCGACTCGGCTAGTGATCCTGAGCAAGAATATATATACTTTGTGGGGTCTCCCATGCCTCCTTCTGCCTGTTACAAAAAAAATAATAAGAACTGAAATTTTGTTGGAAATTTTCAGTATAAAAGGCTCACACCAGGTTTGTCTTTTCAATTGTGGTTACCCGTACATAAGTCCAGAGCCGTTTAGCTGAGTGCAGTGCAGTCGTGAAAAATAAAAGTGCGTCAGCCGTTATTTAAATAAAATTAACGAAGTGCTTTCGCCGATAAGGCACTGTTTGCCATCGCCTCCCAACTGAAAGTGTTGGTAAAAATGCATTTTAAACAATCCGTTTGATTTTTACACCCAGGTATGTCATAAAAATGACCGACCATACAGAATTGGTGTTAGCGGATAGTTTTTCCACAGTGTAGCTGCTTCTTTTTTGCCTCAATCTACAGGCAGATTAAGTTGTGCATAATGCCCAACACGCCTGCGCAACGCGCTGGACTTGAATTTTTTTCCCGGTTATATACCGGCAGCTATTCGCAGCGTCGCTGTCGCCAATTCCTTCCGCAGCCGAGCTTGCTCTATTTGCGTCAAAGGAAGCAGCGTCGGCGTATTCTGAAGCGAGGGACACTTATCTCCGCCAAAATTGTGTCCAAACACCAGAGACGGGATCACCACCAGGAAAATTGTATTAAGCCACAACCAAGCCCATTACTATACTAGTAAGAATATGTCCCTTATAAAAATTATGTTATTATAAAATAAATAGAGAAAAAAAAAACTTTTATTAGTTACCCAATCTAAAACAAAAAGAATAGGGACTATTGTATCAAAAATAAAATAAAAATTAGATTTATTAGTGTCCTTCCGTAGACAAAACCAAAAATAGAGTAAACTACAAAGAGCAATACATTATAAATTCAACAAAAAAAAAGTTTATATGTATAATTAATTATCTTTTTTATTGGCAATGCTCAAAAGAGAAGAGTGGAAAAAAAACAGAAAAACAAAAGGAAACAATTATAAACAATACAGTCTGTTAAATTAAGTTAGTTTATTAAAAAGAAAATTGAAGTGTAGTGTAAATTAGTTTAGGGCGGAGCGGGAGCGCAATAAAGTTCTCTCTTCTCTTGTTTTGAATTCGCCCCGTTTCGCCGCCGTAGTTAAGCTAGGCTAAGCAATGGAGTACTCGCTAATTATTTATTGAAACGAACGCACGTCTTTTTTTTTCGTATTCGCCAAATTACAGCCACCCAAGTTTTCGGTAAAAAATTAAATTAGATAAACGCATCTAAATTTTCACAGTCTTTAATTAATAAATATATACTTTATTTATACACGAAAACAAAACATAGAAAAATTCGTACCTCTTTGCTGTTGTCTGTTTAAACCAATAGATGAAAACCTAGGGATAGCAAAATAAATCAGTTTAATTTCGATGTACCTATCGATAATAATGCGCCCTTTTCGTGACCAAATTAAATACATTGTTACTTAAATTAAAAGTCGGATCTTTGTTTGGGTATCTTTAGGTACAATAATTTTTCTTAAGATTATGGTAGGGTGGGCAGCTGCGTCGAATATCACCTTAGCCACCGCCATTTATAAATATAGTTGCAGTCTCCTCTTTTAGAATTGGCCTGGTCCGGTTTTTTGAGTAACGACTGATTTTGCTTTCAGTTGTTTTTACTTTTATTTCGGGAGATCGCACCCATCCGTAGTTTCTGTAGAAATCCTATAAATGTTTATGTAAATAGGGTAGAAGGAATGAAGCAACAACTCACCCACGCCGAAGAGCTAAATGCACAAGAGGATTCCGTCCGCTTACTATATATTCCTTCCCCGAGTGTGTCAGTTGACAGATCTCTGCGGACTATATGTGCAATGGCCTCTGCAACTACCACATCGAACGTTACTGTGACGCCGCATGAAGCGACGCCACATTGTTATTTTTTAATATTAATTAAAATAAATAGATACCTAAGCTATCTCTAAGCCCAATAGTATTTCCTTGAATAGAAGTAGAAGCATAGGCAAGGGCGTAGGCAAAACATAAGAAATAGGGCACACAACGTAGGGAAACTCCAGACATTCGGCACCCATGCTTAATAACGGTGTCTCGGTACCCAGAGCTGGTGCACAGTCGAACACTTGCACAAGTAACGGTGCCGCGGTACCCAGAGCTTGTGCATAGACTCAGGCAGCATAGCACACTTGCACAAGTAACGGTGCTTGGGTACCCAGAGCTCGTGCACAGACAGCACAGGCAACGGCATCGCGACCGATTTTAGGGCAGCGACGCCAGATAAGCAGCGACGCTACGCCAGCAGCGACGCTAAGCCAGCAGCGACGCTAAGCCAGAAGCGACGCTAAGCCATTAAGGTGTCTGAATAGGGCGGCTCTTGTGATGGCTGGAATTCCTCAATAACGCCAGGGGATGAAGCGGATCCATTGGCGTATAGTTGACAGTGTACGCCGGAATTATCGTGTGGCTATGCGGTCCAAGACCAGGGGAAACCATTCCCTAAAAGATATAGAATCCTGATCTGAGCATGCGGTATATGTAATAACATGTATTTTGTCCTTCTTAGTCTGAATCCGAAGTCAAAATTTACGTAGCACATTCGACTTAACCTCAAAAAACTCGAAACATTTTTAAAATCCCAAAAAATAATGGGGGGTCATGATCAAGTCATGCGATATATGTTTCTATATGTTTTTAGACCTTCCAAATCTAAATCCAATGTCAAAACTAACCAATCACGCCTGAATTTCAACCTAACCTAAACAAATTTTGAAAAACTTCCAAAATTTTGAATTTTTTTAATATTCGGTTAGGGTGTATTCAAAAGATATTCAAAAGGTTAAGCCGAAACTCAGATGGGCTACGTAAATTTTGACTTCGGATTCGGACTTAGAAAATACAAATACATGTTATTACATATACCGCATGCTCAGACCAGGATTCTATATCTTTTGGGGGGTATTTTAAGATTTTTCAGTTTTGTGAGGTTATGTCGAAGTCCAGACGTGATGGCGATATTCCTCGGATTCGGATTCAGCAACCCTAAATACATATAACTGCATATGCCGCTTACCCAGATCATGAAACTTTTTTTTTTTGGGCCTGTGTTATCGGCGTTGTATGTTGTTTTTTTATTGGAATCAATAAGCAATTAAAGTAGGGAGTAACAAGATATTTGCAACTTATCCAACGCTGGAGTTTCGCTGCAGTATTCATGCATTGCGCTTTGTTGCAATTGTTGGTCACATTGTATTTGAGGATGCGATTTAATCAGCATATTATCTGTTATTTAAACAATTACATTGTAATTGTTTATCAGTTTGTTTGCCCTATATAGAATATATAGTAAGGGAGATTTCTGCAATTTAATTTAATTTTTCAATTGTCAATTAATTGCATATTGGGATTAGTATGTGCTCGCAAAATTTGTAATGATATTATTGTATTATTAAGTAGTGTAATTTGTTATGTTTTAGGACTGATTATTATTGAATGGAATTCCAATGGTAATATTAATAAATGCTTAGATAGTAATTGTTAGTTGAGCTAGCAGACACTTTGTGTATGTTAACATATTTTATAAGACCGTTTATAAATTAATGGGCGATTACTCACATAAGCTTGTATGTGTTGGTTGGAGCGGGAGATGTACTATGGGAATTTGACCCGGTTTTCTGGCCAAAACCCACTTTCTGAAAGTCGGAGAATTTAAATAATTTAAGGTGCAACGCATTCACAATAGATCACTCTTCAATGAGGCGTACCAGAAACCTCAAAAGGTGGCACCACTTTGAATAAATCAGCTCATGAACGTATCTGTTGCAGTTACAAAACACGTGCTTGTTATTTACGAAGCTATCAGCTCAATTTTAAAATTTCGATATCTTCAATATTAAGCAATTTACAAAAAAATTTTGAAATGAGTTTCAATCATTGGTTTGTATAACGTATTTGTGATCGTCAAATGTTAAACAAATTCGTGTTGTCCCCTAAATACAGTAAACATGTAAGTAGTCTAACAAGTTCATGGTTTTGACAATACCTCATTTTTAAGTAGAGTTATAAAGTGAGTCCAGCGGAGTCCATCCATGAACTGTATTTTAAATTGTAGCTTATTCAATTCTTGTTCAAATGGTTGTTATTAAAAATGCCACTTTTAACCGCTTTACGTAAAATTTTAATTCCTAGACCGTAACCTCAATTATGCCAATGCAGAATTGTTTGCCAAGTGGTTCGAAGCAAGGGGAAAAAACATTAAGGAGGATGCTGTTTTTAATTTTATGAAAGCCGCCATACCAGGAGATGAAATAGAGAAGCATATCAGTATTGTTAAGCGTACCAGCAACACATTTTGTTACCGTTTGGCTGGAATATGGAGCAAGAGCAAATCCAATTTGGAGCGTTTTCAGCGTAAGCAAGTATTGTGGTTGGGTTCGCAAACTATTATCAAATTAGCTCAGAATATGAATTCAGTGGGTCGGCAAAATTGCCATTCAACACGAAGAGCAGCAGGTCTCGTAGAAGGAACGCAGCAGCTCTTGCAAAAGCTGAAAAAAGCAACCCGTAAGAATGCTTATTCTTGCGGCAAGCTTAGTTGCGCGAAGAACTAAGTAATTAGACCTTGCCAGAATTTTGAATCTTCTTGCAATATGCCCCAAAAAGGCAAAATGTATGCGCAAAGCCGTTAGAGACCCGGCCAAAAAGCCTGAAGCTGTTTCTCCAAGTGAGGCATCTTCTTTTAGATCAGGGATTAACAAAAGATCAATATTTCGCTATAGGAGCGCAGTCAAAAAAAAAAAAACAATGCGATATATACCCATTGTATCAAACGGTTGCTACGGAGAACAAATTAGGCCACCCTGATAATTTCACTGTTAGTGAAATAAAAGCTGAAGTATCACTACAGAGTCTTGTAGCACATACAGCCAGTCGTCTTGTGCGTTTGCACGTTGATGTGGTGCAGCGCATAATGGAAGACCAACCCACAGATTTTTTAGCGGCGGAACGCATTTTAAACTATGGGTTTAATGAAAGTTCTGGACAATCCAGTTACAACCAAAAGTGCATGGTAGGACAAGCTCTTGACTTAAATTTATTTGCCACAACAGTCACACCCTTGAGACTATTAGATGCTTCGCGAAACGTATTATGGAATAATCGAACACCTCAGTCCATTCGGTTTTGTAGGCCGTTAAAGTTGAAATTTGTCAAAGAGAGCAAAGAGTGTATTTTAAATGAAAATGAATATCTAAAAAAACAAATATCCAACCTGACACCCTGCAAAATTATTTTGGAAAATAAAAACATTATGTACGTTAGCTTTCAACTGCATTGCATTTAACAGTGATTGGCAAGGTGCATAATGCATTGACGGGCACAACGTCAAGTCAAGCCTGTCCAATTTGTGGCGCCACACCATCCGAGTTTCTTGGCAACAAAAATTTTTTGCCAATAATGAGTCACTTAAAATATGGTTTAAGCCCACTACACAGCTGGATTCGCTTATTTGAATTTATCTTGCATGCAGAATATAAATGCCATATAAAAAAATGGAGTATTATTGAGGAAAATGATAAGATAGAGATTCTTCAACGAAAAAGAGAAATCCAATGCCTTTTTTGGGAAAAGCTTTGGCAGTACCAACAATGGCAATACAGCTCGGCGTGCATTCCGTGATCCTCACATTGTTTCTAAAATCAATGGCATCGATGAGCAGCTTATTGCAAATTTGAGGACAATTTTGATTTGCCTATCATGTCAGCTGCCAATCCATTTAAATAAATTTGAAGCGTTTTGTTTTAAAACTGCGCAGCTTATTATCGACAAATACCCTTGGCTGCCAATGACCGCAACTGTACATAAAATTCTTATTCACGCAACTGATATCATCCAAAATACAATTCTTCATATCGGGTACTTTGGAGAGGAAGGAGCCGGATCGAAATATAAATTTTATAAGTCTGATCGCTTGCATTACGACCGAAAATGTAATAGGACACAAAACTTTACAGACGTGTTACACCGGGCAATGAATTCTCCTGATCCAATCAATTCGCCTGTGGATTTGGATAGGAGTATTCAGCGTCAAAAGAAAATGTGTCTTCCATCAGACGTCTTTAAACATTTAGAATGCTCCATAAGATCAGATGACGAGATGGAGGATGAAAGTAGTTTTCCTGAAATAAGTTTTATAGAATTTTCATTCAATATCGAATTGGAAAACGAAGACCAGGATGTATTATAAGTGATACACTCCACTGTGGAGAACATTTTCCATTCAATATATTATAAATTCGTTTTCATTACAGGACTTTTTTATATCTTCAATATTCTTCTTTGGGCTTGCCACTTGCTTGTGACGACGACCGGAAAGTGGCAGAAAATTATGAGTGTGGAAGGAATACAGAAATTGATTTGGTTATGCAGAATAGGGGAATCAATGTCATACTTGATTAGTTTAAAGAGAAACGTTACACCTAACATAATACGACGATTAGTAAGATAATGTAGGTTAATTAGAAAGAGTTTACTAGGTAGTAAGGTAGTAAGTCTACACCTGACACCCAGTTAAAACTACGCAAATCGAAGAGTAGAAATTGCTTTTGAACAGACTCAACTCTATCTTGGTGAATCTGGTATTGCGGCGACTTCAGGCAAGAACCTTATTCAAGAATTGGACGAACAAGAAAAGTGTAAATTAACTTCGTTGTATAAGGATTAAACAACTCTTTGGAGAATACGGAAATCATTAACCTTGGTTAAGTCAAAAGTATAGTTGAAGACGTGATAGCTACCTCTGTAAAATAACATAACTTTGCACTTCAAACAGTTATGCCTGCACCAAGCGAAAAGCAAATCAAAATCTGTTTGAAGGAAGTTACGTAAAGGATCACTATACTTCAAACAGAGTTTCACGTCATCAGCATACATAAGGATATTAGAGTGAAGAAGTATTGAAGGAAGATCGTTAGTAAAAAGGTTAAAAGCAAAGGTCTAAGATGGCTGCCCTAAGAAACACGAGGAAGTTTCTAAGTTTGGATTTGATAGACAGTATTTAAAAAGAACTCTTTGTGTAAGTAATTTTCTTCCGAAATCCTAAAGTAATGCGTGAAGCAAATTCTAAAAGATTAAAAGCTGTAGATCTTACTTTTACAAACTCATGTTGATGGAGTGAAATTATTGACTTACACATAAAAGTTAGCTAGGCTTTTTCAAAATTTTTTTTTAGGCGGCAGTAGCTTCTTCCTTCTGGGTGGGGGTGAAGTTTTCTGAAATATAGAATCGAACCGACGCGAGAAAAACTATTCGAAATGAAAACAACCCGGGGCGCGTGTGTTCACTTCACTTTATATTTTTGTACTGGAAATTATGTACATTACACGGTTTGCTTATGCCTAACTTAACATATCGGATAAAAGAGCGCGAGAGCCCTTGATGACTCTCGCACTTTTTACGCCGAAATGCTGCCTACTTTTCGGCGGCTACGTTTCGACGTAAACATCCCGCCCCCTTGCAATACTGTTACAAATATAATATGAGGATGAAGCCGGGATCCTTATGGATGTCGCTGGAGGGGCTTTAGGGGCGCTGGCGGACTACGTCTTAAAGACACCGGATAGTACCTAGCCAAAAAGAGTGTTCTGGGTCAACGGCAGACCACCGTGGGATGAAACAAGCCCTGGAAGGAGTACGTCTCCATAGACGTCGGTCCCCAAATCGATGGAGATCCTGCTTGGCATATGTTACCGAGTGTCCTCCAGCGTAATGCCCGGGTAGCGGGTTTAAAGGTCTTTGCTAACCTTCTGTACCCTGAGTCCTGATCTGCACCTCCTCCATCTTTAGAGTCACTGTGATGGAGAACTCTGGAGACGCCATGGACCTGAACCAGGCGCGGCAAAACCCATCTTAGGCAGAAAGGCCAAAGACCTTTGTCAATGAGGTGGGCATGCGGCTATGTGGGCTGCACGCGTCCAACAACACGAGCACCTCGAAGGCCTTGCCTGCCACGTCCTGGCTGACCATGGCCGTAGACAGCATGCTGACTGCCACAGAGGGGGATGTCGCCAGCGACTCCGAAGGTGGAAGACGCGGCGCGGATGGCGTGGTTTGTTGCGTCTCGGGTTGAGAGGTAGTTGGATGGAGAAGCGTATGGTGGCCCTAGCCGCATGTGCGACAGGTGCTGCCACTGCGACATGAACCCTTAGAGTGTTCATGGGCAAGGCAGTTCGGGCAGTATTTGTTGATTAACACTTTAAGGCGTGGACTCCTCTGCATACGCGGCATCTAAAGGAGTTCACTCCTTTGGGCTTAGCTGGTGTTTGTGCCTTGGGTGGTGCCATCTCACTAATCTGGACAGGAGAAGGTGGATGTATGGATTAGTATTTGGAGAGAATATATTCACAGATGGACAACACAAGGTTAGGAAGGTGTCTAGACTCTGTCCTCTAAAGGAAGCAGGACTAATTATACCCTTCGACCATTGAAAATGGTCAAAAAAGGGTATACTAACTTTGTGCAAATGTATGTAACAGGCAGAAGGAGGCGTCGGAGACCCCATAAAGTATATATATTCTTACTCAGGATCACAAGCCGAGTCGATTGAGCCATGTCTGTCTGTCTGTCCGTCTGTCCGTCTGTCTGTGTGAACGCACAGATCTCAGCTATTATAAAAGCTAGAGTTACCAAATTTGGCAGAAAGACTCCTGTGTACTATAAGCTGATCAAGTTTATTTCAAATGTTAGGTGCCACGCCCACCGCCCCCGCAAATCAATAATTTAATTTTTGAACTTAATTTGTAAGCGCTGTATTAAAGATACAACTTTCTGACTTTAACATATACTAAGCTTATTAAAATATCTACGTATTCTCGAAATTGCAATCCGATCGGACAATAAACACAGAAGTTATTTAAGAAAGTATGTGCATAAAATGAAGTGCGAGCGGGCGGGCGAGCGCAAAGCGCGAGCGCCATCTGTCGGCAATAATTTAAATGCGGGATTGTATATGTGTTTGAATTTAACAAATAAGCTACACCGGAACATAGGTCGAAGGGTATCCCACTGTCGCGTGCAGCGCGACTGTGGTTTATTCTATTTTTTTGCTACTGGTCTTTTGGTGACGCCACGGGTGGTGAGGATGTCCATCACGCGGACAATGTCATCAGAACCAGGATGCGGCCCGCGTTGTCTTCTTTGAAAACCACCATATCAACTCTTTGAGGTATTCCTCTTGCCAACGCAAGCAAAACTGTTGATGCAGAGCCTTAAGTCGCTGCCATCGGTTGATGATGCGTCTACAGCGTTGATACAGAGTCTTTTTGGATTTCAGGCTCTGCGACGGACATGAACGAACCGCCGATCAGAAAATGGCCAGGAGTCAAGGCCAAAAGATCGGTGGGGTTCTCAGACATAGGAGAAATCGACCTGGAGTTAAGGCACGCTTCGACCTTGCAAGGGAGTGTGGATAATTCCTCGAACATGTACTTTAGTGAGGAAGTGGACTTGTAGAAGAGCGTTTTGAAGCTCTTTTACTCCAGCTTCCCATAAGCCACCCATGTGCGCGCGCTGGGAGGATTGAAGTGCCATTCGAGGTTTTGATGCCTGTATTTGGTGGATAAGATTAAGAGTAACTCTCTTGGTGATTGGTCGTGTTTGGCTTTTGCTCCTAATAATTTTCATATGATTTTACCTTAACTCACTATAACTTTAACTTAGTTGATTTAAAATCGGTGGTAATTAGTCAATGGTAACTGTGTGCATATAAATTTAAGCTTATTTATCGTACAAGCTTATTTAAGAAATAAAAAAACTACTTGGGATGAGCCAAGCGGCTATGACGGGCGTGCACCTATGACGGGCGTGGATTCCGAGGCAGGAATTCACAAGATGTCAGTTATAAATTATGCCGCTAATTTACTGAACTTCCCATATATTAATAAACGTTTTTATTTTAGCTTAATTTGGTTTTATATGGTGCGTTGGCACGTGTTTTGGCATGAAAGGCCTCCACGCAGAATCGGGACGGAGGATTTTGGTGCGCAGAGCGTTTGCTAAGATGCAAGTCGCCGCCACTGAAGTCAACCAACTTTATTATGCCTGTATACATAAGTACATATGTTGATAACACCCTGGCCGTGGATAATTATGCGCCTTATGGCGAATGACCAAGTTGACATCACCGAGGGAAGCTTTATAAGTATCGCACGTAACTAGACTTTATGCCCCTTTTTAAATTTCTTTACTAATTCTAAATGTACGATTATTTTTCATGCCTACGTGATTATGAATACATACATTTATGTACATACATTGAGGGTACATATTGACCCAATTGCTGAACTGTAAGTGCGGTATAGCCGCTATGATTTCATTCTTTTCATTGTCTGGGCGGGTACATTTAGATCATAGGCAATTGGTAGCATTGTTTTCAGCCGGGGTGTAGCATACTAGGCAATTAAAGCCTTTTTTCAACCGAATAGCCAAAAGCCTGTGCTAGAGCAGTTGGCTTCATTCCAATGGAACGCTCTGATAGGGCGGACATTACAACATCTTCAATTGAAGTATCAGTAAAATCTGACTGCAGCTTCGAAAACGCCAAGTGCAGATTATAAAATTCTAACTTAGTCTGCCTGAGAATACTACTCAAATTGAGTTCCTTACCCCGACAGGCTTCGAAAGACCAATGAAGGCCAGAATTGCTGTTTATGGCGTCCTTAATACGGACGGTTAAGCCAACGCACTTGACATGGAAAACTCTGTCACATAACCAGCAAGAAACAAAGTCTGGCTTTGAATCGGGAGTACACTTGTATGAAATTGCACAACAGGCCTCCATTATTCAAGAAAGTGAAAAATTCTCTAAGATTTTTTAGAGAAATCAACTAAATCACGAAATTAGAAATAAAAGGACGCGGAGTTCATCTTCAACGATTTTAATAAATGTGTAGTTGGCTTCAGTGCACAAACGAAACTGATTTAAGTGAGAGTGGGCCACAGTCCGACCACACTCCCCGAATTCGCCGTCGGCATTTGCCGATCATCTTAACTTAAGAGATTAAATGACGACACTTTTTGTGTTCTCTTAAATACTAGCTTAACTACTTATTTTATTATTGATGAGCTCCAACAGAAAGTAATATGCCTCAACTTATGTAGGAACACCAAAAGAAAAAATAATTATACAGAAGCAAAGAGAAAAGAAGAAACAAAAACAAAAAAGCTAGGAAAGAACTGTTAAAAAGATAGAGAGCAAAGAAAAGAAAGGTTGGGACAATTATAACAACACAGCTGATTCCAAAGGGAGAGCTGTAAAAGTGAACACTAACACAAACGCAGTTCACTCGGAGAGCGTAAAAAGTCGTGAGAGTGGGAGAGCGTAAAAGTGTAAGCTCGAAGCGAGAATAAAAAAATAAAACAACTACAGCTGTATCGTTGACACAAAGCAGCGCACTAAGAGAGCGGAGCAAACGTGAGAGAGCGAAATAAATGTACAGAAATACAATTTAAATTACAAATAACCAATTACACCAACGTTCTCTATGTTAAAGGGCAGAAGGCCATAATTAAAATTTTATTGTTTCAATTATGGAATCAAAATAACACGAAGTTGGTCGCGCTACGCAGGGCTGTCATATTTTTAGGCAATTCACCGGGTTGCCAGATTGTTTTTCCGATAACTTACAGGTTGAATCAGGAGAAATCAAAACCTACTGCGCAAGCAGTCCGCACATAGCATTAATTAATGCAAATAATAATTGACTTAAGAAATACATTGAATTATTTAGTTAAAATACTAACAAAATATTGGAACGTAAAAATGAATAAAACAAACCCCATAAACCTTTTGGTTAGTTAGAATAAAAATAAATGATGACCATCCACTCGTATTAATGTAAATTTATTTCACCTCAAAATAATCATAACAAGAAAAATAAATTATAATGTATATTTAATATTAATTAATATTAATATAATATATGCCACTAATTATTCTTATTTTCGGTGTTGTTAGGCCACAAGTTCCCAGAGTTAAGCAAGCAGTGCATATTAATTTATTTTTTGGACACGGGACCTTGAGATTGGAGTACGGTATACTTAGGAGCTGACCTTGAAATAATACTGATTATAATTAATCCCTGGGGGAGTAATCAGCTGATCAAAGCACAACCAACTTCACCAACTCCAATAATTTCCAAGAAAAAAAATAATAAGAAGAAGATCAAATTTTGTTGGAAATTTTTAGTATAAACGGCTCACTCGAGGTTTTCTCGGTATTTTCAATTGTGGTTACCCGTACATAAAAAACGTCCAGCGCCATTTAGCTGAGTGCAGTGCAGCCGTGAAAAATCAAAGTGCGTCAGCCGTTATTTAAATAAAATTAACGAAGTGCTTTCGCCGATAAGGCAGTGTTTGCCAACACCATCGTCTCCCAACTGAAAGTGTTGGTAAAAATGCATTGTAAACAATCCGTTTGATTTTTACACCCCGGGTATGTCAGAAAACTGACCGACCATACAGAATTGGTGTTAACGGATAGTTTTTCCACAGTGTATGTAGCTGCTTCTTTTTTGCCTCAATCTACAGGTAGATTGAGTTGGCCATGTTGCCCAGCACGCCTGCTCAACGCGCTCTATTTGCGTCAAAGGAAGCAGAGTCGGCGTATTCTGAACCGAGGGACACTTCTCTCCGCCAAAATGTAATTAGTTACCCAACCTAAAACAAAAAGAATAGGGACTATTGTATCAAAAATAAAATAAAAATTAGACTTATTAGTGTGCTTTTCGACGGCCTCGACAGCTCAGTGGGTAGAGATGCTGACTGCTGTTCTAGAGGTTGCGGGTTCGAGTCCCGCTGAAGATCATGGAAACATTTTTCTCTACCAATCCATTCCGGATACACACAACAATCTATGCGCAGGAGGCAGCAGCAGCTAACACAATCCAAACATCAACAAGACCAAACTAATGCGCATATATCAACACCGATAGCACCAACACCATAATTGAGCGTTTACCCTTTGACCTCGTCATTGTTAGAAAATGAAAAAAATCAATTGATCGAAATAAATAAATAAAATAAATTAAATGTAAAAAAAAGTACGTTAAAAAAAAATTTTTGTCACAATTATAAAAACTTATTATTTTTTTGTTGTTTTCGACTTCACCGCTGGAAGGCCTTTCAACGCTGGAGTTGCTGCAAACGTGTGAGTACTACAAAACCAACCCAATAGAAAACAAAAAACAAAAAAATCAAGAAAAGAATTATCCATTCTCACTGCAGGCACATCTGCCATGCGTGAGTTTTTTTATACTTTATATATATAAATCATTATCCTTTTAATTGGCAATGCTCAAAAGATAGGAGTGGAAACAAAAGAAAACAATTATTAACAATACAGTCATTAATTAATACATATAGACTTTATTTATACACGAAAAGAAAACATAGAAAATTCGTACCTCTTTGCTGTTGTCTGTTTAAACCAATAGATGAATACCTAGGGATAGCAAAATAAATCAGTTTAATTTCGATGTACCCATTGATAATAATGCGCCCTTTTCGTGGCCAAATTAAATACTTAAGAAATTAAAACCAAAACAATAGAGTATATGCACTCGTATATTTAATTATAAATAATATATAATTATCTTATTACATTTTTGATATAATACTAAGTTTTTTTTTACTTATTATTCTAAACATGTGGCATTCTGCGAATCGGCTGTGTTTATTTGGTATGAACAACATCTGCTACCGGAGCAATCAGTGCGAGCCTAAGCGAGGCCTTGGGTCTGTTAACAGCGAGATCGGTCGCTGACCCAAGGTTCCCGTTTTGTCAAGCGCCGTTTGAACCGTCGGCAGATGCCCGAATGCCCAGGCATATGACCGCCAGCATCTCTCTCAAGGGCGGCCGACTCCTCAGTAGAAGTTGAGCGAGCCGTCGGCGCAGTCAATACTGCAAATAAAACAAAAGTGCGTGATGTGACTATTTTATTTTATTGTCTTAAATTTTGCAATTAAATATAATTTTGTGTGTGCAGACGCAGCGATATCTGGACCTCTCGGCTCAATACCTACCTGCTCTGGTGAGTCTATTCCTTGCGGGGATCCGCCAGTGCCCATAAAATATTGTCCCGCCAAATCCGGTCGTGCGGCAACGGCTCCAGTGCATCTTCAGTGCAGTACGGGCATCCGCCACAGGCCAAATCGGTAGCGGTAGCAGCTACATAAGACTTTTAGGCCAGATCTGTAGCAGCAGCAACCACAAACATCAGCAGCCGGCCGTCTTAGCTGCCTGTAGGCCCGTCTTTGCCTGCAGACTCTATATATTTCTCCTGGCTGGCGGCATCGTCCACAAACAATCCATGACCTGAAAAAAACACAATATGTCCCATTAGTTAAAATTCTCTACATATAAATTGTTATTAGTTTTAATATTTTGCGTTAGTTTGCCTTGCATGTTAGGTCCACGTGTGTAGGAAGCTATGAAAGGATTAGGATATTATTAATAAATGTACAAGATATAAGGAAATTAAGTGCTAAGTTACCTTTTCTAGGGGAGATGGGGCGGCCTTAGTTGGCCAGGAACGGGTGATGCTCCAAAACTCCAGAGCAGGAGCATCACATGGTTGGGTGGGTGCGCGGTGACTTGGCTGTCACCAATGGCTGTTGTTGTTGTCTTTTGTCCCTCGTAGAGTAGTTTGTGCTTGTAAATAAATTGAAATGTATTAAAATGTGTATTTTATGTGCATTTTGGTTTGTTTACCTTTTGTCAGTGATGCGTATTTTGTGTAAATGCCGACGATTATCGATATTTTGGTGGGCGGGCTGGAGGAAAAAGACCTCCCCAAGTGCTGCTGAGCTAGCCGGCACGGCCCAACTAAGGCCGCCCGATCTCCCCTAGGAAAGGTAATTTAAAAATTCATTGTTGTATATGCTATACATTTATTTACTATATCCTAATCCTATCATCCTTTCCTACCCACGTGAACCTAACATGCATAAACAAAACTAACGCAAAATCTTAAAATTAATAACAAAATTAAATCTAGAGAATTATAACTAATGGGACATATTTTGTTTTGTTCTTTCAGACCAAGGACGTTAATGCAGCCACCAGGCAGGAGAAAATATATGCTTGCAGGCAAAGACGGGCCTACAGCAGCTGAGATGGTGTGCTGCAATAGCAGGGCAGGATTACTGGCCTTCTGTGGCTGCTGCTGTTCGTGGTTGCTGCTGCTACAGATCTGGGCTTAGAGACTAAAATACCGGATTTGCTGTAGCTGCCCGCGGTGCAGATTTGGCCGGCGCTGATGCTCGTCCTGCACAGAGAGCCGTTGCGGCCCGGTAAAAATATGCGGCTGCTGGTGTGGCACCAGTCAGCCGTGGTACGGGAGTCGTGGCCGTAAGGCAAGATTTGGCGGGACGATGTGGGCCCTGGCGGATCCCTAAAAGGACCGGACTCACCAGAGTAGGCAGGTGTTACACCTGAGAGGTTCAGGGAACGCTACGTTTTATTATTTCGCAGAATATATCTGCGCCGACCGTCGCTCAAATGCTACTCCGTTAGCAGATGTTGCTCATACTAGGGCAGCTGTGTTCATCGATATATGTATATCGACACTCGAAATGAACACAGCCGATTCGCAGAATGCAACAAAATTTAAATTTAATTATACCCGAGATATTGCGTCTTTTTAAATTAGTATCCCTGCTAATAAATTTCAATCAGTTTACAACGGAACCCTCTGGCTGCCAGAATTAATTATAAAGGAGTACTCTCCAAAACAAAAGAGTCGTACGGCGGTATCAGTAGTACATCAAAAAACCAGTAGAATTAACCTCTCACTTTCTTGCCTACCAAAACGCTTTCTAAGTTGTATGTTGATTGTGTATCCTTTGATTACCACTTACTTATATTTATTGAAACTTGGTTGAAACCTGAAGTAGAAAATTGCTCATTTTTCCCTGATATGTACACCTCTTTCAGGTGTGATCGTTTATCACGAACTGGAGGTGGTGTTCTAATAGCTGTAAAGTCAGAACTTCTTCTGCATTAGTTTCAATAGATCATAGTGCTCTATTTATATTACCTGTTTTTTATTACCCCTTTATCTGATATTTACGTCTACTTCGACCATCTTTCATATATCCAATTCGTTGCAATACTATCTGATAGAGTTTATCTACTAGTTTTTGGTGATTTTAACTTACCAGAAGTTGGTGGGTCGTCTCAATCTATTATGGTGCCCCTGTATATAATTAATTTTTAATGGCTTTTCAGAACTATCTTTATATCAAATTAATAATGTTCCTAATTGTAGTGGTAGAATGCTTTATTTAGTATTCTCTTCCGACATACTACTGAATACTAACTCCAAAATTGATTGCTAAGTATAGTACATCTTGGTTCTAACTCTGCCTACTCCTAAGCAAACTGCAACTATTCTTATTAAAGTAAAATCACTTTGTTTCCGTAAGACTGATTTTGGAAAACTTAATTATTTAATTTTGGAACATGATTGGTCATTATTCATGTTCTGATCTAAATAGTTGCTTCTCATTTTTTAGTTCCGCCATGAATTAAATTTTCGATCAATGTGTTCCTCTTGCTTTTCTTGTTTAGTCCAGCAGGCCACCTTTGTTTTCTCGTAAACTTATAAGGTTAAAAAATTTGAAAACTCGGTATTTTTTAAAAATTTAAATTCACTTGTAAATCTTTTGACTTCTCAAGATATATTGCTGTTAGAGCAAACTTTATTGCTCTAAATGTAAATTGTTACAACGAGTATTTGAGTCGTTGTCGTTTGCAGTTCGCTCAGGACCCTAAGCAGTTTTACAACTTCGCCAATCTGAAACGTAGATCCAGTAGATTCCCATCCTCTTTATCTTTCGGAGAAAATGAAGCAACCACTGATCAGGCCGCAGCCGATTTGTTTGCAGACTTTTTTCAATCTACTTACTCAACTAACCCGTATAGTTCTTCCATACATCCTTACCTTTACCCTATTAATAATTATACCCTTCGACCATTGAAAATGGTCAAAAAGCGTATACTAACTTTGTGCAAATGTATGTAACAGGCAGAAGGAGGCATGGCAGACCCCATAAAGTATATATATTCTTGCTCAAGATCACTAGCCTAGTCCATTGAGCCATGTCCGTCTGTCTGTCCGTCTGTCTGTGTAAACGCACAGATCTCAGCTATTATAAAAGCTAGAGTTACCAAATTTGGCAGGAAGACTCCTGTGTACTATAAGCTGATCAAGTTTATTTCAAATGTTATGTGCCACGCCCACGCCCCCGTAAATCAATAATTTAATTTTTGAACTTAATTTGTAATCGCTGTATAAAAGATACAACTTTCTGGCTTTAACATATAAGATCATTCAAATATCTACGTATTCTCGAAATTGCAATCGGACAATAAACACAGAAGTTATTTAAGAAAGTTTGTGAATAAAACCAAGTACTTGTATCAGCTAACAAGGGAGGCGGGCGAGCGCAAAGCGCGAGCGCCATCTATCGGCAATAATTTAAAAGCATGCGCATTTGTATATGTGTAAGAATTTAACAAATTAAACTACACCGGAACATAGGTCGAAGGGTATCCCACTGTCGCGTGCAGGTCAGCCACGGGTAGCGGAGAGGGGGAAGCTACGATGTAGAGTTATACCGTTTAGTTCAGACTTAGTTCGTTTGAACTACTCCGCAAACTGAACTAAGGAACTAAATCGCTGATTTTAGTTCATGGGTTTTTTGGTCTTTAGTTCATTGGTCTTTTGTTCTTTTGGTCTTCGAGTATTTTGTTCCTTCCTTTAGTTCGTTCATTCAAATCTTTTTCATTCCATCCAATGGTTCGTTCATTTGAAGCACACTTTCGATTTATCGACTTTAGAACAAATATTTTTGTGCTTCCATAACGGTTCTTGAGATTTTTATACCCTTCGACCATTGAAAATGGTCAAAAAAGGGTATACTAACTTTGTGCAAATGTATGTAACAGGCAGAAGAAGGCGTGGCAGACCCCATAAAGTATATATATTCTTGCTAAGGATCACTAGCCGAGTCGATTGAGCCATGTCCGTCTGTCTGTCCGGATGTCCGTCTGACCAGATGAACACACTGATCTCAGCTATTATAAACTCTAGAGACACCAAATTTAGAATGAAGATTCCTATATTCTCGGCGCAGATCAAGTTTATTTCAAATGTTGGGTGCCACGCCCACCGCTCCGGCAAATCAATAATTTAATTTTTGAACTCAATTTATAAGCGCTGTATAAAAGATACAACTTTCTGACTTCAACATATACTAAGCTGAGTGAAATATCTTCGTATTCTCTAAATTACAATCCAATCGGACAATAAACACAGAAGTTATTTAAGAAAGTATGTGCATAAAACCAAGTGCTTGTATCAGCTAACAAGGGAGGCGGGCGAGCGCGAAGCGCGAGCGCCATCTGTCGGGAATAATTTTCAAGCATGTGGCTATGTGTATGTGTATGAATTTAACAAATTAACTACACTAGATCATGGGTCGAAGGGTATCCCACTGTCGCGTGCCGCGCGACTGTTTCATTTCTTAGTTAATATCTGAGTGCGCATATAAAAAATTAAAAATATTTGCAAAACGGAAGCGCTCAGAAATATGGAGCCACTTTGTTGTTTTAGAGAGTGGCAAAGGCAAATGTGTTTATTGCCAAAAGATAATAAGCTTAAGTGCAAACACAAACCGTAATTTGGCGCGCCATATCAAAAATGTGCATCCAACAGTAACTGTAGGCCGCCAAATTGGTAACACAAATGATCAGCCTTCCATTTCGGTTGATTCACCAGTCCTGGTAACGTCCAGCACATCTGGTAGGAACAAGTCAAAACTTAAATTTTTTTTATGATTTTAATCTTAGTTGTTTGTACACATTTTCAGCGTTACCTCAATCGGCACCTAGGCTAATGTCTGTAGCAGAACAACAAATTGTAACTAACTATATTGATCGCCCAGTGGCAAACTGAAAGATTGCCCAAATTGACCGCCAAGTCTTTAAAATGTTCGCAAAAGGCAATCACGCTCTTCGCATTGTCGAAGAGCCAGCTTATCGCGATCTGGTAATAGCTGTCAGCAAATGCCCAGGCTACAGGCTCCCGACTCGCAGCTCACTGTCAAGTGCGTTATTGCCCTCCGTTTACGAGGAAATAAAGGCGAAGGTTCGTTGTGAACTTCAAGTTGCAAGTGCAGTTTGCATTACAACGGATGCCTGGACCTCGATAAGCAATCGAAAATATGTTGCAGTTACTGCACATTTTATAAATGAAGATTGTGAGCTACGTGCAAGAACATTAGCTTGCCATGAGGAAAAAGAGCGCCATACTATGGATAACCTGGTAAATTAAAAATGTTTTCAACGAATAGGAAATTGCACATAAAATAACTGCAATTGTCTCATACAATGGAGCCAATATTGTGGGCGCAGTTAGGTTAGGGTAGTGGCGATCGGTCGCATGTTTCGCATATTCGCTAAATTTAATTGTACAAAAAGGACATGTTTGCATCAGCGAATTGCGCCATAAGGCGAAAGCCATTGTGGAGTTTTTCCACCGTAGCTCACACGCTCAGACTAAACTTAAAGAAGCCCAACCAAAAATTGGTGCTGCTGAGCTTAAGCTCAAAAGTGATGCTGTAACCAGATGGAACTCAACATTTGAAATGTTTGAGCGTCTGCACTTGCATTGCCGCACTTAAAGCCTGAGCTATGTCTTCTGCCTGCTGACTGACATAGTTGTACTTAACGAATTCTTTTTAAAAAGGTTACTCTATCGGTTAAAATCCTGCAATCGTTAATGGTGCAACAAAAAGTGCGTGATCCAATGGAGCTGGTAGAAATACTACAACTGGAAGTTTTAAAACATTTCAGTGAATATAAACAAAATTATTTAATTATGCGGAGAGCACTATTTTGGATCCACGTTTTAAATCGCGAGGGTTTAAAAACGAGTCAAATTTTAAACACGCATTGGAGCAGCTTAAGTCGAAGCTAAGGCCAGTTGATGCGATTTCGAATGCTGACTGCATTGAGTCAGAAGCCACTGTGGACGTTCCTGCAAAGAAGCCATAGTAACAGACCGAAGGAGCTTATTGCAACCAAACAAGGTCGATAAAATCACATTCCTGCATAATAATATGGAATAGTTATATATTATTTAATTTATATTCTTAGCCAACATATTAATATCAATCAAAACATGAAGTTCCTATTTAGCTTGAAGCTAATATTAAAGTAGTAATATATTTTATTTTTTTTGTTTGCTTTTGAATTTTGAAAGATTAAACTATATAACGAACTAAAAGACTCGAAGACCAAAAGACTCGAACGAATGAACTAAAGATTGAACTATATAACGAACTAAAAGACTCGAACGTACGAACTAAAGATTAAACTATAGTTCATCGAAAAATGGACTAATGAACTAAGTCCCTGAAACGAACCCAAATTAACAACTCTACTACGATGCACTTGCGTCGCCACAAAGTGTGTGGTCGGATTAAGTCGCAAACTGCGCTGCCCGAAATCTAACGCCGGCATGTGGAGGCTGGGTGAAATTGTGGCGCGAGGACAACAATTAATTAAGTGGTGACGTTGAAATTAGACGGGCGCAAAAAGTCGCGACAGTGAAAGTGACCGGCATTTTTGGACAAATCCCACAAGGAGGAGACAGAAGGGATCTGGAGGAAAAGGACACAGGAGGACGCGTGGAACGATTGTGAGCGAGGCACTTGTTGGCCGACTTGTTAGGCAGGGCCCGTTTTCGGGCAAGATAGTGACAGTGCGCAGGTGGGGCAAGGTCAGGAAAAATAAATGAAAATATAAAGGAAAAAGTTTGTGTTGCATGCAATGGGGCAGGGGGGCGTGACTGGTTGGAGCGGGCGTACCAGTGCATGTGTGAGAGTGTGCGCGAGTTACCAACCCAGCACCGACAGCTGCCATTCCCCCTCTAAAACCCCCCCGTGCCTCCGCCTAACGCAATGATCAACAACACACAATGTATGGTCAGCAACATATATACAGCTGACCTCCCCCCTCCAAAACCCCCTCGTGCCTCCGCCTAACGCAACGATCAGCAACATATAAACAATCAATAAGACAATGTATGATCAGCAACATTGTGTCAACAGCCGATATGTGGGCCACACTTTGTTTAGACTAAAGAATATCCGCTCAGTTGCTGACGGTGCAACAGAGCCATCATTCGCGTGGGAGTTGACGCTAGGAATATATGTTAGTTGCTAAGATAAGATTGAGAATAAATTCAATTCGTTTCTGACACTCAAAGTGAACAGTTGTGTTATTTGGAAAAGCTTTATTTGTACGAGAAGATCCAGCCGAACTTGGTTATTACTAACTTGGTTACTACTACATACCCGTCGCAACAGCTCCACCGCTCGGCCACAGACGGTAACTCGCGTGCAGAGGTGAATACGTGAGACTGCGTGGTCCAAGTTCCGCTGGTGCGCCAGAAAGTCAATACCCACTTTTCATCAACATCATGACCTCAATCATACTACTGTCGATGTCAGTAAAGATTCGGACTACTCCACGTCCATCCAACCTCCTCCGAATCCTCTTGGACGACAGCCCACTACTGCTGATGAGTACGAAATGTGCATTTCACTGACGTTATCTGAAGGTGGACTACAGCAAACTCGTGCAGACGTGCACTTTCTCCATAGGCCCTCTTTCATAACTGATGTGACTGCTGATCCCTTGGCAGATCCCTTGGCTCCTACCCAGCAGCCTGTTGTCTCCAACACCAACAAAGGCACTGCCAAAGTTCCTCCAAACGTCACTAAAAATATACTTCCTTCTCTGCACGAAAGGCGGAAAGGAACGAGAAAGATCGAGTTGACAGGCGGACACCAATATTCATCAATGTGAACGACAAGGTAAACTTCGAACTTCTTGACTCAAAAATTAAAGAAATAATCGGTGACTCATACTGCACCAAATCTAACAAACACGGCTTACGAGTCTTATGTAAAGATGTGGACTCACATATTAAACTACCACAATTCTGGGATGAAACCAAAAATAATATTGAGTCTCACACATATCAGCTCAAAAGTAAGCGAGGATTTCGTGGAATCATTCACTACTTAAACAGAGATACCCCACAAAATTGGATCCGGGAAGAACTATCTAAACTCGGATTCCAAGTCAAATCCTGAATCTAGTGAAAAATCGATTTCTGGAACCTCCTACGTTGGGCATAAGTCTAGACAAGGCAGCAGATTGATTGCTGCCTTCCTGCTTGCATAATAGCATGGTCCTTGAATGATAGCCTGTGGTCTATCAGCACACCCAAGTACTTTAAGGACTCTTGAGAGGCCACCTGTGTCCCGTTCCTGCTGCTTAGCAGTACAGCCTCGGTCTTGTGAGCCGCAATTGTTAAGCCGGCTTTCACAAGCCAGCCGATGGCCGCACTAATTGTTTCGTTGCATTTGACATGGAGATCTGCTAAAGTTTGCCGACTGCTGTTATGGCCACGTCGTCCGCAAAGCAATGCAGTTCAGCTCCTAAGGGCCTGTTGATTCCCAGGATCCCATCGTACATGATGTTCCACAGGATCGGTCCAAGCACAGATCCTTGAGGAACACCTGCCGACACAGGGTACCTTTTCGGGCCAGCCTCCGTATCGTACCAAAGGACGCGATCCCTGAAATAACTGCCAACGACGTTTCTCAAGTGCTCCGGGATACCCATTCTATGCATGGCGCTGGGGATTACGGGCCATCTAGTGGTATTAAAGGCGTTCTTTACGTCCAGCGTGACGATTGCACAATACTCCTTTGTTCCTCCTAACCATCTATCACCAAAGAGGGCGTTCTTGGCAATGTTCCTCACAGCCATGGGTGCGTCCAGGGTGCTCTTTCCCTTCCGAAAGCCATACTGCTGACTTCCTAGTCCGTTGATACTCTCGGTGATTGCCTCTATTCGGGAATATAGGATTCGCTCCAATAATTGACCCACAATATCCAGTAGGCATAATGGGCGATAGCTGTTTGCGGCATGTGCTGGTGCTGTGCCTTTCGGTAACAGCACTAATTTCTGGCTTTGCCACCTCATTGCAAAGACCCCGTCCGTGAGGCACTGCTGGAACGTGTACTTAAATATGTCAGGTCTAGCCAGCGCCACTGCCTTCACCACTGCTCCAGGAATTCCATCAAAAGCCAGGAGCTCTATTGGGCTTGATTTGTTTGGCTACCTCGACAACTTCGAGTTCCGTGACGCATTGAAAATCAGTGGGAGGGACTACTGCTGCTGGCCGCCATGAAATGGTCTGCATTGGGAATAGTTCCGCTACAATGCTAGTCAGGACATCAGGGTCTGATGGCGTTGCCTCTCTCTTCCTTAGTTTATTGGTTACGAGCTTATATGCCAGACCCCAGGTATCTTTATCAACGCTATCCAGCAGTTCACTATACCTAGGCTTGCGACTTGCAGCCGCTATGCCATGCGTGAGTTCTGAGCGTTTGTTTCTAAAATCCTCCATTAGTTCCGGATGATGGGTGCTACCTCTGGCTCGTTGCACCTTTCTCCTTGCCCTAAGGCATTCAGACCGTAGTTGATTTAACGTGGCGCTCTACCAGTATACAGGTGGCTTGCGCTTAGTTCTCTTTGGCATGATTGATTCGCACGTTGCTGCAAGCTTCTTCATGAGGTCAGCCGCCATTGTCTCAGGGAGTCGATTTGGTATCCCAGCATTTCTTCATCAATCTGCCTGGTGTCCCATAGTTGCCCGACTGTTCTTCTCTGCCGTCTCCAAGTCGTTGTCACCGGTAAGAGGCTGAAGGATATCAGTGCGTTGTCGCTTAGCGTTACATGTCATGGGCCATTCAACTAGAGTTACAATTAGCCACTAGCCCTCTGCTAATAAACGTAATGTCGATAAACGACGTTCCCCTATCAATGTTGAACGTTGGCTTGCGGCCGTCGTTCAGCAGTATCAGCATTTCCTTGGCGTCTATCACAGCTCGACCTCTGGGATTAGATACACTGCTGCCCCTTTCTACCCCAGTCGTTCTAGGGGTGTCGATAAGCCATACATAAACTACTTATTCGACTACTTCCTACATGGGTAGTTACCCTATTCACCCTTTAGTAAGCGAACACCGAACCACTAAGCGTCAAGCGAAATAAAACGCCTACTTTTCGTAATTTTTTTGTGTATGCTTTATGACTCATATTTTCGTTAAGCAATATTTAAACAACTTACCCGACTACTCCCTATATGGGTAGTTACCCTATTCACCCTAAGGTAAGCGAACGCCGAACCACTAAGCGTCAAACGAAATAAAACGCCTACTTTTCGTAATTTTTTCGTTGTTAAATTTTTCACACTATTTTCGATAATGAAAATTTTTGTCTAAGCTGGCTTTGAAAATTTACAAAAACAATTGTCATGCTTAATGTTTTTATTTTGACCAAATTTGTGATAATTGCGAGGAGTCATTCAGAGCGAGAGCAAGACGAATCAAAATTATAAAAAAAAAAATTGAATTCAATAAGTTTAAGCGTTATATTTTAAGTGGTAAGATTTAATTTTATTTAAACTAAAATTTAATTCAATAATATATTTTACGTGTTAAAAAGTGAAAATGTACAGTGAGCGTCATAAAAGAAGGCTCAAACAGCAACTTAAAAGAAAATATGAAGACAAACTAACTTATATTCCGCCAGAAGAAAATGAGCAAAATTTTTCGTGTGGAAGTGAAGTGCAAGTGGATGAAAATATAAATAATGAAAGTGGACCTAATGATAAATTTGAAAATTCTAATAATACCCTCAATGAGGACTTAAAAAAGTGGTTCTTAAGACATAGACCAACCCGTGACTGCGCAATGGACTTAGTGCATGTCCTAAAGACAAATGGTGACCTCAAAGTTCCCGATAAACACCGTAGAAGACCTAAATGCAATTAATGATGAAATAAACAGCACAAATCGAGAGCTATATGTAAGTAGGAGATAAATTTAAAATTGGTTTTTAATTAGAATTTATCTGTATTTTCTATAGATTGATGCAATCAAAATGTTAATAACGCCAGGCGGTATATCAAAAAATTTAAAAAATATTATGGCCAATGCGGTTGTACTGGCCTACAACGTTGATGGCGTTCAAGGCAAATCTGCCTTAAAAAACTAAGTATTTTTTATAAAGTTTTGCTTGGTAGGTATAATTAACACATACATCGTCACGCCAGACGATAGATGGCGCTGACGAACAGCCACACAGCTCATCTGTCAGCGCCATCTCTCGGCAGAACAAGCTAGCTAACTTACATTGCTCAATTGAAAGTGATTATTTTTTTAATCTTGTTCTTTTCAGAGGCAATTGATACCGGAAAAGAAAATGGGTCAGCTGAGGACCAGCTCCGAAAGGCCTTGCAGCTGCAAAAAAACGTTATTTTAAAAACTCAAGCTGCTCCAAAAAAAAATTAATTGAAACTATAATAGAGACTTAAAATATTGTAAATAAACAAAAAATCTTATACATAAATCATAATTTTATTCATTTTATTTTAATTATGGGTAGTCTTTTGGCCCACCTATTTATGAGTACATAAATAACTACTCTAGTCATGGGTAGTCTTTTCACCAACCCATTCATGGGTACTCTTTTGGCCCACCAATTTATGGGTACTCTTTTCACCCACCTATTTATGACTAGACAGATAACTACTCTAGTTATGGGTACTCTTTTCACCCACCTATTCATGGGTATATACATAAGTACTCTAGTCATGGGTACTCTTTTTACCTACCTATTCACGGGTAACTTCTGTACTACTCTTTTTGTAGGTACTTCTTTCACTAGCCCATTCATGGGTACCTACATAAGTACTCTAATCAGGAGTAGTCAATTGTAGTAGCTACATAAGTACTCCAATCATGGGTACCCTATTCTCTACTTACTGGTAAACGATGTGGTGGCGATTGACCCTATTTGCGGACATTTCATACAAAACACGAAATGAAAAAATACATTGCTTAGGGTGTGTAAAGTAAGTAGGGGTAGTCCCTTTGTAAGTACTTATTTCACTAGCTACGAACTAGTCGCCAGAACTATAGGGACTGCCCAGGCATTAAAGTCTCCAGCGATTATCTTCGGACTGTGCCCTCTCGCATGACTCACCATCAGCTCTAGCATCTCCTCGAACTGGTCCGGGTTGTCGCTAGACGGAGCATAGCAGCTGTACATATGCACGCCTTTTATCATCGCAGATGCGATTCCACGCATCGGCGAGGTAGCCAGTTCCAGCACGTGGAGGGGGCCGCAACATTTGATAGCTGCTTTGCTTGTCTCGTCCATAATCATCGTAGAATTTCCCCCAGCAGGAGAGTAGGGTTCGCTCAGGAGCATGATGTCTACATTGCGCTCTGTCGCAGTCTGAGCCAGAAGACTCTGAGCAGCTGCGCAATGCTTCACATTAAGCTGGATGATGTTAATTTTGTCCGACATCATCACGGCGGCTCAGAGCTCCTTTAGTGGAGCTTGCTTTATATGTGGGCATGTAAAGCTACCTGTCGGGTGGTTCCTGTCCCCCTCGCCCCTACAGATCAGGCATCTTGGCGGTTTATCACAGCCCTTCGCTTTGTGCCCTCGTTCGCCGCATCGTAGACAGCAGTCCGAGCGATCAGGTTTCTTGCAGTTATTAGCCCTGTGACCATAGCCTAGGCACTTGTAGCACCTTGAGGGGCGTACATCTTGAATGATACGACAGCGAGACCAGCCTACGGTTACCGTGCCCTTTTTTAAAACGACAATCGCGTAGTTTACGCTTAGCGTAACCGTCGCCATTTGGGTTCCATCACGCATTTTGCGCAGCCCACGCACGTCTTCTAGCTTTATCTGGATGCCTACGAATGCAGAGGCCAGACAGTTGTAGAGCTCAATTGCTGTAGTTGCTTTGTGCATACCGCTGTAGGTTAACGCCATTTTCTGTACACCCGTGCGAACCGCAGCAATTTCTCGAAGGGATTCTTCCAGCGCTCCTCTATATTTGGGTACGTTTGCTGAAGCTTTTCCCTCTACTTCGACCACCAGCTCTCCCTGTTGGGTCCTCCTAATTTTTTTTGACATGACTGCCAAATTCTGTGTTCGGATCCGCTTTAAGCTGATGGAGCATGTCGCTGTACGATGCTTCGCGCACCTTCCACTCCACCTTCTTGCTACCATCTCTAACAACGGACGCGAAGCTGGGCGGAACAGGCTCCTTAACCTTAGCCGTCTGCAGTATTACGCCCTTGCTGAATGGGAGCTTCATCGAGTGAAGCTTCTCTGGGACGCTCCTTTTACTAACCGCCGGGGTGCTCGCTGTTTTGAGCTGCGCTTCAGTCTGATATGCAGTGCTCATTGTAGGAGCCACTTTTACTATGGTCTCCTGCATCGCTCTGCCATTGAGAGCTGTCATCTCCGTGATCACACCTTTAGTTTCCCGGGTAGCGTGACGCTGCGTCTCAAAAGCTAATAGAAGTACTGTTAATTTTGGCATTCATCGTGCCCAAAATGTTCCGCATGTCCTCGTTTTTGTAGGCGACAGATCTAATGGCCTGATTGGCGAAACAGGAGGGATTTTTGCTGATCATTTCAAGGATCCTTTTAAGGATTTTGACAGGCGTCAACTGATTAGCCCTTGCGAGCCAAATTTAGCTAGGGTCCCACGTAGGCCGCGGATTTCTCCTAGGCTTCTCTGCTGGAGGTTATTCCGCCTCTTCACGGACACCAGAGCCTCTACTTAGGCACCGAAATGGCGAGAGATTGATGGTTAGTCCGTCCATGACCTTTATGCCTTTTCCCTTACTAAATATCGGTCCACTCCAAGAAATTTATATATAAATATAAAAAATATTAATGTTATTAATAATATTAATTTATAATAAATGTTTTTAATTTATAATAATTTTTAATGTTTAACAATTTCAGCAAAGGTTCACTCTGGTAAAAATTCAAATTAAATTATTATTTGAATTTTACTATCATTATCGCAACTGATCAAGCAGCCCTGGCACCGTCGTTGATCTGGCAACGCCACTCGTATCAGATCGCTCACTGCAGTGAGTTGGCAGCGCTGCCAGCTGTACCGAATTGCAAAATAAGAAACTTCAGCAAATTGCCAATAGCACGCATATTTCCCACGGTTTAATCGCGCAGAAGTATAGCACATTAGCGATTCTCGCCAAGCCGACTTCGTTATTAAAGTGATTTTTGGCACAGCGTAACGAAACACATCAGAATTAGGCGGGAATTCTCTCCATCTTCTTCCTTTCAGGTGGGTGTGTATGTGTGTGTGTGGGTGTGTAAATCAGCAAACCGGCGCAGAGGAGTAACGTATGTGTATCCTCACTGTCCTAAAGTCTCACATACCATGAAGCTTCCAGTACAGTCGCGGGGTGAAAGTCTCAGACATGAAAGTCTCGACATCCCGGCCCTGAAACTCTCCAACTGCGAAGAGGATAGCCGGCCTCGTCGCTTGAAAGCTCGTCATCCCCCTCGTTGACCCAAACACCTCACCGAGTTAGTTGTAAAAAATTACGACTTATTCTACAAGGGACAGAATGTGTAACCGGCTAATTAGGTCATAACTATCAATATCACCATGTATAAGGTTATGAATAAAGACTACACCAAGCATGGTTCTACGGTTAGACAAAGATGGAAGATTAAGTAACTTAAGCCTACCAATATAGGGAGGGAGTCTTGCATTTACATCCACGTAAGCAAAGATTAGAAAGTTCTTTTGTACAGATTCAATGCGGTCTTTATGAACAGAGCATTGAGGACACCAAACGCATGAACCGTACTCGAGGATTGGACGCACGAGTGAGGTATATAGGGTTTTTGTTAAATAAGGATCGCCAAACTCCTTAGACCATCTCTTTATAAAGCCAAGCACGCCCATAGCTTTATTGACCATTGAGGGGTCCAAACGGACACCCAGATCATCAACCACAAAAATTCTTTCCAAGACACTACCACAAAGACTGTAAGATACCAACTTCGGACTGGCAAGTGAGAATGTCATCAGTTTGCATTTGGAGCTGTTCAGCTTCAAAACATTTGCACTACACCAGGAATAAAAGCTATCTAGGTCGCCTTGAAGGCGAAAATGACAGCAATCGTCTGTAAATTGATAACAGAGGTTAACATCGTCCGCATACATAAGAGTACGTGAGTTACGTATGACCAACGGAAGGTCATTGATGAAAAGCGTAAAGAGGAGGTGGCCTAAGTGACTACCTTGAGGAACACCAAATGTGGCATGAATAGGGTCAGAATGAGTATTTTTAAAGAGGACTATTTGAATTCTGTCAGTCAAATAGCTCACAGTCCAACTAAGAAGTCTTGGTGAAAACCCGAATAGGTTAAGTTTTTGTGCAAGAAGGGAATGGTGGACTGAGTCAAATGCTTTACTGATATCAGTATAAATGACATCAGTTGGAAGATTGTCCTGAAAACCCTTTTTAACAAAGGATGTCAGCTTCAACAAATTTGTCGTCGTTCAACGACGTTTCATGAATCCGTGTTGAAAAGGAGATATAATGGATCTACAGGAATGTTGCAAGTGAGGGATTACGATATTCTCGAAAAATTTCGGTATAGCCGACAATTTAGAGATAACTCTATAATTGCTTGCATCAGACTTACTGCCCTTTTTAAACAAAGGAATTATAAATGATTCCTTCCAAATGGAAGGAAAAGAGGCAGTTTCTAAGGACAGCGAAAAAAGTTTGAGCAGTGGCTTACTAATTGAGTTGGCACAGTATCGAAGTACGCAAGCTGGAATACCGTCGGGTTCTGGCGAGAATACTGGTTTAACCGAATGAAGATCCTTAACCAGTGAACTTTCGTTCAGGAGAGGGGTGAAAACACCATTCGAGCTTGGAATTTGATATGGGTAGACAGCAGCAATTTGTGTAGACGGTAAGTAAGTCGTTTGGAAAAATTTTGCAAACATATCGGCCATGGCCTGATCTGTCTCTGCATCAACATTTTCAAACGTTAATTTGGAGGGAAATACCGCAGACTTTCGCTTCATGTTAACAAAACTATATTGGATTATGAAAAAGTTAAAATATACAACGACTTAAATAATTATTTTAACAGTGTGTGTTCAGCACGGTAAAGTTTGATCGAGCAATAGTGCGAAAGAGCAAGAGGATAGCAATTTACTTTATATTTTTTAAATAAACTACACTTTAAGTTTTTAAGGCGTGACAACTCTTTTGTAAACCAAGGAGGCTTACTCGAGCTTGTCGGGTAGGAACACATTTTTCTATAAAAGAGATAAAAAATAAATTTAAATGCGTTATAAAATAAATTTATCGCAACTGACATGTCAGTAGATAAATAGTGAGCAGACCAATCAAATTGAGAAATTTAAATATTTAACTCAACTGCATGTTTAATGATTTATATTAATATTGCTTGCCCCAGGTGCATAACCATGTGGTAGAGGTCGCCGCAATAAGTACAAAACAAGTTGGGCTGCGGAGTAAAATGAGTAGTCAAGTGAGGGTTACTTTTCATACTGTGAGGACTCGAAATTGTGAGTCCCACAAAAGTTTACTTTTATTTAACTTTTAATTTGTGCAACACCCAATGAAGGGTATCTGCTAGTCAGGCTACTCAGGGGATAAGAAAACAGATACGCCCCATAAGCATAATTATAGGGAATATAGGCTCGCCCACAAAAACCCACCACCATTTACATACTTAAGATAGGAGCAAGCGAGATAGCAGCGACCGGCCAACCAGTGCGAACGGCACAGCAACAGTGAGCGCACTCAAGAGCGGCGCTCCCAACACAGGCATACGCGCATGAGCGGCACACTCAAAAACCAGAGAGGGAACGCACGCGCACGCACACAGACATCTGCGCCTGAGCACACTGAGAGAACGAGAGTATGTCACTCAAAGGACAGTGCACGCAGCCACGCACTCAAACGGGAGCACAAACAAGTGCGAGAGCCGAAATGCATCCGTGGCAACGGGGCTCTTTGAGTGGAACCGGCAAAACAACAACAACAGCTAAACAACAACAACAGCGAAATTTCCAAACAACAGCAACAGTTAAACAGGTAAACAAGAACAACAGCTAAGCAGCTAATGAACAACAACAGCGAATCTGCTCAACAACAGCAACAGCTAAACAGCTAAAGAACAACAACAACAGCAACAGCAACAAGTTGATTTTAAATAAAATTTTTATTTTATGAATCTTAAGGCTAGTCTATTATAATGATTAATTATTTTTTCAGCCTTGCTTTTTTGATATCGTTCACTGCAGCATGCAGTATCGGGTCCTTCTTTTGCCTCGTTGAAAGACCATGGACATGAAGTTCTATGTCTCCCATGTATAGATATCTTGTATGGAGACTTCCGCCAGCTTTAAGTTTGATCGTATTTCTTTGATCTTTTTAAGATCGTGATGGTGAATAATGCCATTATAACGATTCAGAAACTCCTTTTTTATTACCGAGTTCATGTTGTTTATGATAGATTTATTCTTCTTTAATTGTGTGTGTTTTAAGGGTCTTCTTGAATTCTTCCTTCCTCAAAGTCTTGTTTTAAACTAGGTTAAATAGGTGACCTTATCTTCATAACATTAGAAGCCTGTCTTCTTTTTTTTTCATCTCTCTCTTTCTCTTTTCCTCTCTCCCCTGACTTTAGGAAACTTCACCACCCTAACAGAGAAACTAGTTTGTGTTTCTTGTGTTTCTTTTTTCTTTATTTAATGTTTACATTTGACAAAGGTAGCTTATGTAAGAATTTTATACATGTAGTTTATATGATGTAATAACTTTTTTAACATTATGTTGTTGAATAATAAAGTAAAAGCAGGCACATGTTTCTGTATTATCATGGAAAGATTTACAGAATTGAAAATGTTCTCCAAATTGTGTCTTTATAATATTGAAATTTGCAACTTCCATGAACATGTTTCTTGACTTGATAAGAAATTGCAGATCCACTTCAGTTAATATATTTCCAAAGTCTGATATATAGATAAATATTAATTTTATTTTTTAAATTTGAAAATTTGGTGTTGCCTATCCTGGATCTGCTCCTCCAGTAACGCAGGGATGCGTCGCCCTTGCGTATGCACTCGCCAGGACCGCGGCGCTTCTACCCAATCTTCTCCAGTTGCGAACAGGTTACGCGCGATATCGTCCACATCTATGGAAGGGCCCAGCAACTCTTCCATCTCTTGCATACTGAAATGCAGGGCCTCCTCCCAGCTTTCCACTGGCTGTGGCAGTGTCTGGCACTCCAGAAACTCCTGGGTATCGGTATCCGCTGCCGTTCCTGGATCACTTCATTTTAGGGCTCTGCCTGGGCGGGTGGACGAGATCCCGTCTTCGTCTTCCACGACTGCTCTCGCCAATGGGATGGCCGGGGGTGTGTGTGTGGTGGAAGAGACCTCGAAAACTGATACCGGGCGGACGGCGGGGTGCTGATGTCATCCTCGTCTATGCTATCTTCGTGTTCGCTCGGTGGAAGGTCCAGGTTCTCTTCCTCCTGGAGATTCATAGGCATTTCATTTAGCTCCACGTCTCGTCGACGGTGTTGGCGGCGGTTTCGGTTTGCCATTTCTTCATGCTTATGGCTGTGAGGAATAAACACGGTTATCACTCAGTACTACTACCCTATCCAGTTACGCCCTATGGAACAGTGCTACGATGGGAACTTGATCTTACGTGCTGTGACATAGGTGCTTAATTTTACTTTTTAAAATTAACCTACTCGTCTCCCTCGTCGATGCTGTTTTTCCGGAATCCGCGTGGAAAGGTTTTAGGTCTGCAATGTGTGCTGAGCGCCTTTCCTGATCTCTTTCTCGTTGTAGTCGGACGATATTCGCTGAGATGAATCTAATCACCTTATAGGGTCCCTCGTATTTCGGCGAGAGCTTTGCGGCGAAACCTTCTGCGGCCTTAGAAAGGACGTGTTGTTTTAGGAGGACCAACATGCCTATCCTGGGCCGCCATTCACGATTGGCGACGATTTTGCTCCGCGGATGCCCGAGTTGCGTTTTCCCTGGCGACCTGAAATATTTTCTGCAGTTGTTTTGCCCTCAGTTCTGGATTTTGAAGAGTTTGGCCGGTATCTCCTGTCACCTCATCGTAGAGTGCACCAGGTAGCCGTGGTTCCCGTCCCATGACGAGGAATGCTGGGCTTAAACCCGTCGTATCCGAGACGCTGTTGTTGACGGCGAGCGTTATCTCTGGCAATAACAAGTCCCAAGTACTCTGTGGTCCGTCGATGAACTGTCCGATCATGGTTTTTATGGTCCGGTTTGCGCGCTCTGTGGGATTCTGTTGGGGGCTATACGGCGCAGTGTGTTCCAGCTTTATTCCGGCTTTCTTGCAGAGTGCGGTGAACGAACGGCTGGTAAATTGGGTGCCGTTGTCGCACACAAATGTCCGTGGAGTCCCGAACCGACTGAGGATCCGTTCTCGTAAGGCCTTTTCCAGATGCGGTGCCGTAGCCTTCCGCAGGGGTACCAGTCCGATCCATTTAGAGAACAAGTCGAAGAACACCAGAAGGGTGGTGTTCCCTTGTTTAGATCTCGCGAGTGGTCCTACAAAATCGGCACAGAGTATGTCGAAGGGTTCCTGGGCCCGTCGAGTCAGCATTTTTCCGGCCGGTTTTCTTTGTTCCACTTTGTATTTTTGGCACTGGACACAGTTCCGTACGTGTCGCGCAACATCTCGGAACATCCCGGGCCAGTAATAGCGTTGTGCTACCCGCGTCGTGGTCTTCCGGATCCCAAGGTGTCCAGCTGTGGGTGCATCGTGGCATTCCTGGAAGACTCGTTGCCGTAAGGTCGTACCTACGCACAGCTTCCAGGGAACATATTCTTCGTCTTCCGGTTTGAGCCCCAAGTGTCGATACAGCTCCCCATCTTGTATAGCGTAATCCGGGTACTTCTCCGGCCTTCCTCAACTTGTTGCCGCCGACGTTGCAGCCAGGCGCAGTTAGGCGTCTCTTCCTTCATCTGGCATAGGGTCTCCAAAGGTTGTCGCGACAGTGCATCCGCGACAACGTTATATTTCCCCTTTGCGATATTGTATGTCGAATTGGTACTGCTGGAGTTCCAACGCCCATCGTGCGATTCGTCAGGTCGGGTTTTCGATGGTGTTGAGCCATTTCAGTGCTAGATGGTCGGCGACGACCGTGAACTGATATCCTTCCAGGTAGCAACGTATTTTGCGGATGGCCCAAATGATCGCCAGACACTTCTTCTCAGTCGCTGAGTAGTTTTTTTCGGCCGCGATGAGTCTGCGACTAACGTAGGCGATGACGCGTTCGCCTTCCTCTGTTTCCTGCATGAGTACCCCCCCTAAGCCGTGGTCGCTTGCGTCTGTTTGTAGCGCAAACTTTTTACTGAAGTTGGGGCACGCTAGAACGGGTTCTTCTGTTAAGCGTTGTTTGAGCGTGTTAAACGCCTTCTGTTGCTCTTGGTCCCATTTCCAGCGGCGGCTTTTTCGTAGCAATTGGGACATCGGTTGTACGACCGTGGCAAAGTTAGGCACGAATCGGCGGTACCAGGAGGCGATTCCCAGGCATCGGCGCAGCTCCTTAACGCAGGTTGGGGGTTGTAGTTTCTGCACCGCGGCGACCTTTTCTGGGTCCGTGTGGATCCCCTCTTCGCTAATGACGTGTCCTAAAAACACCAGCTTGCGTTGGAAGAAGTGACACTTCTTCCGATTCAGCCTCAGGTTAGCCATTCGTAGTCTCCTGAATACCTCCCGAAGGTTTTCCTGGTGTTCTTCGCGCGATTTACCGATGACTATTATGTCGTCCAGGTACGCGAAAGCATGGGGCCGATCACCTGGTCCAATGCTCGTTGGAATGTTGCAGGGGCCGAGTGGAGACCAAATGGCATCACCTTCCACTGGAAAAGTCCTCGTCCGGGTACCGTGAATGCGGTACATTCCCGGCTTTGTTTGGCCATGGGTATTTGCCAATACCCGCTTTTGAGGTCCAGCGTGCTGATAAACCGTGCTTCCTGTAGCCGTTCCAAAATGGAATTTATCCTAGGCAGGGGATATGCATCAGGGATAGATCGGGCGTTCAGTTGCCGGAAGTCGACGCACATCCGCGTTTCTCCAGTCTTCTTGCCTACCAGGACGATAGGCGCGCTGTGTGGGCTCTTGGAGGGTTCAATGTGGCCGTCTCGGAGTAACTCGTCTATTTGGGAGTTTATTATTTTGAGCATTGCCGGGTTTTTCGGATAGTACCGTTGCTTAATGGGGCGGTCATCCTTCATCACTATCACGTGTTCCGTGATATTTGATACCCCCGACAAATGCTCAAACGCGAGCTCCGTCTCGAGAAATTTTTCCACTTCGGGGTCCAGTGTGGTGTTCCCTTTGCTGCTGCCTGGTTCCGTTTCGTTTGGTGTCTTGGTTTCCAGGATTGCATGAATAGCTGCGGCCCCGGTTCGCTGTTGATCACTGTTTGCTGTTGGTTTTCGGAACGGGTTCCTTCGTACTGCTTGGTCATCTTTTGGTCCTGGAACTTTTGTACTGATGTAGCCTCCATGATTCTTGTTCTCTTCTTGCGGTGTTTTGCCCTTGTCGTGTCCCGGTGTCTTCTTGCCATGATCCTTATTCTCCTTTTGCCGTGTTTCGCCTTTTGCTGTGTTTTCTTTTGTATCCTTGCCCTGATCCTTGTTCTCTTTGCGGTGTTGGTTCCCTTTTCTATTGAGTTGGGGACCCAATCGCAGCTCTGCTCCTCCGCAGGTCATTGTTGCGCCAACAGCTCCTAAGAAATCCAGGCCTAAGAGAACGTCGTCCAACACGATTGGTAAGACGACCATTTGCACCTGCGTGCATGTCCTGCCTAATTGGACGTCTGCCCATAGCGCCTGTGTAAGTTCCTTTCGGGTCCCGTCCGCCAGGGATACCGTGGTCTTTACTTCGCATTTGTTGGTGTCATTACGGATCTTTTGTGCCAGCCGTTCCCCGATGAAGCTCCTTGTGGCCCCTGTGTCGAGAGTGGCGAGGACCAGATATCCTTCGATGATGACCCTCGCACTGATACGGCCGTCACGCAACTGTAAAATTTCTTTTACTGCCGGACTTGTGGTGCTACCCCCACTGAGTCTGGGTTCAGTGAGGGTCCCTGCCCGTTTCCCGGCATCGGGGTCCTGCAGCAGTCGATGGTCCTGGTCCCCTGTTTCCCGCATGTCCAACAGTGCAGCACGCGTTGTCCCCGGCATTCCCTAGCGAAGTGTCCGCCTACTCCGCAGCTTCGGCAGGCTTCCCGGATGTTAATCCGGTGTGGTTCTCCTGCTGTGATGTTTATTTTCGTTGTTGGTGTCTCTGGGTTCGACGAAGGTTCGTTGATGGTCGGTGTCCACGTAGTTACCTTTGATTCGGTTAATCCGACTGGCGTTGACTCTGGATACGAGCTCCATTGCCGCCGGCTCCGTTCTCGTTCTCTCGTCACCTCGTAGTTGGTGGCGAGGGCTGTGAGGTTCCTTAGTGTTGTGACGTCGGTCCTTCTCACGAACAGCTGGTATTCCGGCAGCATTCTCGTATGCTCTTCAGTTCCTGGGCTTCTGTATATCCAGCCCGGCGCATCATCAGGCGGATCTCTAAGAGGTACATTTTAAACGCCTCGTTTGTCCGCTGGTAGCGTATCCGGATTTCGTCTTCCAGTCGTTGGAAGTACCTAGGTGGCAAGAAGAAATCCAAAAATTAGGCCCGGAAGACCTTCCAGGTTTCGCCTTGAAGTCCGCTCGTTCGGAACCAATCCTCGGCTGTTCCTCCTAGCAGCTCGGGAATCGCTTGTGGCATGTGTTCGGTATTGATCCGGTACGATGCCGCCCGTTCCTCCAGACGTTCGATAAATCGTAGCGGGTGCCGTCGAAAGTGATTCCCCACCTTCGCATGCGATCCACCGTTTGTGCGAAGGTTGATCCTGATGTTGGACGGCTGCTGACGCACTGGTACGTGAACACGTGACCCTTGTATTGGGGACCTGCAAGGTCTGCTTCCCAGGCACATGTTTTGCCTCTTCCACTGTGCGGCTGGGTGTCTGATGGGCCGTTTCGCGTTGGGAGATTGGGGTGTTGGCATTGCTCCCGATTGGTCGATGATCCGGGCTGGCGCTGGTGCCGTACTGGGCCTCCAATGATTCGAGGCGGTGGATCGTGGCTGGGGAGTGGTCCTTTTTGCCAATGAAGGCCGCCATTCGCGCTCGCAGTTCTTCGACAGTGCCTTCCCGCTGAAAACTGAATTCGTCGGCGAAATTCTCCAGCTCGTTCTTCCTCCTGAACGACACCCATCGTACGCCTACCATGGTTTATATTTGTAGTCTCGTACCCTTGCTCGTTGTATCCTTGTTGCTTGCTGTTGGTTGTGCTTCTCTAATCGTTGTAGCCTTGTACCCTTGGTCGTGTATCTTTGCTCGTTGTATCCTTGTGCGTGTATCCTTGTTGTTTGCTGATGGTCGTGCCTCTATGATCGTTGTATTCTTGTTCGTTGTACCCTTGCTCGTTGTATCCTTACTCGTTGTGTCCTGGTTGCCTGCTGCTGGTCGTGCCTCTCTGATCGTTGTATCCTTGCTCGTTGTGTCCTTGCTCGTTGTGTCCTTGCTCGTTGTGTCCTGGTTGCCTGCTGCTGGTCGTGCCTCTCTGATCGTTGTATCCTTGTTCGTTGTATCCTTGCTCGTTGTGTCCTTGCTCGTTGTGTCCTGGTTGCCTGCTGCTGGTCGTGCCTCTCTGATCGTTGTATCCTTGTTCGTTGTATCCTTGCTCGTTGTGTCCTGGTTGCCTGCTGCTGGTTGTTAATCCTGGCCGGGTATCCTTGTTCGTTGTCCTTGTTGTCTAGCACTTTTTATTGTTCCCTGGAGATGTTCACTGGATCTCTGCCGGAGACTGAGTGCCTTCTCTGCGCCAGCGGTCAGCCTTATATACGCTGGCCGACCGAACCGTTATGCTCGGCTTCGGGTCCCATTATCTTTTCGGGTGACCCGATCGCACGAGTCTTTCAAACCGCCGTTACGCCCCTGTTGTTGTTGTCCTTGTGGCGAGAACGACGATCCGCGCTGTCCTGTTATGTTCGACTCCTTTGCGTCACCCTAACCAACTCCTTGACCATCCTTTTGTGCTCGATTCTCGTGTGTTCTTCCTGTGTTTTCCCCACGTTACTCTAACCCTCCGTTTAGGCCCTATTCTTATGTAAAAACTATCGTCGGTTTGTACCGACGCTCTGACTCACTTTTCGCGCTCCTGTAGTGGTTCTTTAGGCCACTAAGGACACAATTCCCCCTCTCGTCTCAGGTCCCTGCTCGGGCGCCATCTGTAAGGAAGCTTTTCCAGGCTGGGGTAGACTCAGTCTCGCCCAGGGCCACTTTACAGAACATTTATAAAGTTCCGAGACCTGAGACGGAGAATGTGACCTCTTTTAGGGCGGAAAAGTGATTTCCTAGGATCTAGGGGAAGGGAATCGGACCACATCTCGGTGTATACCGAGTCCTTCTGGCTTATTGGCTAGTTCAGCGGCTAGGCCGGCTGGCTAAGTGTTGGCGCCAATGTGGTAGCACTATAGCGTTTCAGCTGGTACTTCGCATCTACTTTCGCTGCTCAGTTGAGCTTGGAGCCTGGCTATGCACCTAGGCGTCGAAGTTCACTGACATGCGTCTGTTCCAAAAGTTCGGCGATAAGTATGATGTGGTTAAATCCCTGCTGTCATACTTAGCGGAACTTTGGTACAGTCGTAGATGTCGATGCACCAGCCTCACACATATAGGGCCCCCGCACTTTTGCCTCGGTGCTTTTAATCTAGTCCTAGTGATAAGGAAGAACACCATATGTTGTTTGGTTCTTAATTTTTATTTATTTTTCTTTCAGCGAAACATTTTTCCTACCTACACCGTAGCCTGCGCTGTTCTTTGGTTTATTTTATCTATAACTTTTCCTAAAAATAACTTATACTATCTTCCTGCCTAGCACCGTAGTCGATTTTACAAAAAAATATCCTACACTAACGCTGCGTCGCAGCCCTGATTGTAACAAACAAGAAATCTACGCCTCGCTCACCAGAAATTTGTCCCGCTGGGGTCGTCGCTGTCATGTTGCTGCGGTGACGTCGTTCTCCGGGAGTTTGCCGCTGTTGTTGTTGTTGCCGTGGCGTTGCTGGTTGACCTCTGCTGTTGTTGTTGCCGTTGTTGTTGTTGCTGCCATTGTCGTTGCTGCTGTTGCCGTCGTTGATTTTCACTTTTTCTTGGACTCCGGAGTTTCGCGCACTTGACCCACTTAGCTCTGCTGGACGACTAACTATCCTCTGCTCTCTCAGTCGTTGACCCGTCGAGATTTTTGACGCGTGTCAACGGGCGCCACACTTGTCGCCGGCTTCTCTCTGTATCTTTTCTGTTCTTGTGCGTGTGCGCTCTCGGCTTGGCTCTCTTGGCTTCGGCTGCGTGTGCGTGCACTCTGCGTTACGCTTTTTTTTTTTTTTTTTTTTTATATACATATACTGGAGGAAAATTAAATCTTCGAAAGATACCATACGAAGATGGCATGCACGATTCATACACCTATAGATACTTATGCCTACGTACTAAACAAAAGCCTCCGTAGACTCACCAGTCCTTGTAATACTTCGGTGAGCAGGATGTGAGGCCAGGTCGCACTCCCTCTTAGATGCGTTAGCATGTAGCGTGACTCCCCTCCCTTAACTCTTTAGTCGCCTTTTACGACAAGCCGTGCCCGCTGAGGTAGTATTCTAGCCCCGCTACCACACAGGGGTAAGTCTCCTTAATTGTATAGCTATCTACCTATGTACCAGCTCTATTGGTCAACTCATCGGCTCGGACCCTCTTCATCATGTTAATGATGACGCCATGCCCCAAGTCCCACGTATCTTTGTTCGCCAACATGGCAGAGAACAGCTCTCTTGGGCTGAGCGGCACTCCAGACAGAGACCCTAGCTGATCTCTCTCCAAAGAAAACCGGGAACAATGCATAAGGACATGTTCCGCGGTTTCCACAGCGTCGGTACAGTAGAGGCACTGGGTTGAATCTACATGGCGAAACCGAAATAGATAAGCCCGGAAGCAGCCATGATCAGTGAGAAACTGGGTCAGGTGGTAGTCCACAACTTTGCTAACACTGGCCATTCTGCTAACACTGGAATGAGCTGGAAAGTCCATCTCCCACGGTGCGACGTTTGCCATCTAGTCTGCCACTCTCTTGTCAGCCACTCTTGAGTCTCAAGCCGAGAAACGCCATCTCGAATAAAGCCTAGTGCCTTGATCTCGAGGTTGATGGGCGGCATGCCTGCCAGGGCAAGTGCCGCGTCGTCTGAAATCGTCCTGAATCCTCTAATAAGCCTGAGGGCCATAGTCCGCATCACCGATCGCGCGCCTTTAAGGTATGAGCCTTTATTTGTGGCTGAGCTCCAGATAGGCGCAGCAGCTTACGAGCCGGCATCCTAGGTCCTCCCACGTTAGACATGAGCCTTGCCAATGGAGCAGATGTGGTCCCTGACTTCCTGCTAGCATAGATTGCGTGATCTTTAAAGGAGAGCCTGTGGTCTATAAGGACACCCAGGTACTTTAGGGATCCCGCTGAAGTCACCTGGATCCCATTAACTGAGACTTGCAGAGTCTACACAGCTTTCCTGCTGCTCAGCAGGACAGCCTCGGTCTTGTGCGCCGCGATTTTTAGACCGACTTTCTCCAGCCAGTCGATGGTCGATCTAATCGTCGCGTTGCACTTTGCCTGTAACTCTGTCAGTGTTTTGGCGACCGCTGTTATTGCCACGTCATCTGCAAAGCGGTGCAGCTCAGCTCCAATGGGCTTGCTGATGCCCAAGATCCCATCGTACATAATGTTCCACAGGATCGGTCCAAGTACCGATCCTTGGGGGACACCTGACGAAACTCGGTAGCTTCTCGGGCCAGCTTCCGTGTCGAACCAAAGGACACGGTCCCTGAAATAGCTTCCTACCACTAATCTCAGATACTCCTGGATACCCATATTGTGCATAGCACTTAGAATTGTAGGCCACCTTGCAGTGTTGAAGGCGTTCTTCACGTCCAGCGTGACGATTGCGCAGTACTCCTTCCTACCGCCAACCCATCTGTCGCCATCAAGAGCGTTCTTGGCTATATCTGCAACAGCCGAGAGTGCATCAAGTGTACTTTTTCCCTTGCGGAAGCCGTACTGATGTCTACTCAGGCCATTGGAGCTCTCCGTTATTGCCTCTATGCGAGCATACAGAATGCGCTCGAATAGCTTACCTACTATGTCCAGCATACATAGTGGGCGGTAGTTGCCTGCACCTTGTGCTTGCCCCTTACCTTTCGGCAATAGTACGAGCTTCTGACTTTTCCACCGCTTAGGAAAGACTCCCTCCACGAGGCACTGCTGGAAAGTGTCCCTGAAGATTTCGGGTCGCGCAAGCGCCACCGCCTTGACAACCACTCCCGGAATTCCATCCAGGCCAGGAGCTTTGTTGGCCTTTATACGCTTTGCTGCCTCGACTACTTCGCTTACTGATACGCAAGGGAATGGAGACGCAGGGGTATCTTCTAGTGGCTGCCATAACGTGGTCTGCACAGGGAACAGCTCCGCCACAAGATTGGCCAACACATTGGGTTCCGATGGAGTACCCTCCCTCTTTCTTACCTTATTGCTTACTAGTTTGTAGGCGAGACCCCAGGGGTCGTCGTCTACGCTCTCAAGCAGGTCCTTAAAGGCGCGCGCTTTAGCAGCCGATATACCTTTCTTGAGCTCTGCGCGCTTGGCTCTGAAAGCCTGGAGAAGTTCCGCGTGCCTAGAGTGTCCTCTGGCTCGTTGCGCTCGTCTCCTAGACCTGTGGCATTCCAACCGAAGCTGGTGTAAGAAGTCATTCCACCAGTGGACAGGAGGCTTACGCTTTACCTTGCTTTTTCTCGGCATCGTAGCATCGCATGTTGATACCAGCAGCTTCATAAGATTGGCCGCCATTGTCTCCGCATGCCCGGTTGAGATGGTTAGGGATTCGATTTGATATGACAGCATATCATTATCAAACTTCCTAGCATCCCATGCTTGACCGAGTGAGTTCCTCCGCAAACTGCCACCGCTCCCATTGGTCGCACGCAAAAGGTGATCAAAGCATGGTCGCTCGGCGTTATCTCATCAGAGACTGTCCAATTCGTGTTCGCTACTAAGCCTCTGCTGACGAAGGTAACATCAATATATGACGTGCCCCTGTCGTTGTTCAAGGTCGGCTTGCGGCCGTCATTCAGCAGGACCAGGTCGAGCAGAATCATGGAGTCAGTCACGGCTCGCCCTCTGGAGTTGGAGACACGGCTGCCCCATTCGGTCGCCCAGGCATTGAAGTCGCCCGCTATGATCGTTGGCCTGCGCCCTCTCGCATGGCTCACGAGCATGTTGAGCATATCATCAAATTGATCAGGGCTGTCACTAGGTGGCGCATAGCAGCTGTAAATATGCACACCTTTGATCCTCGCATATGCAATGCCACGCATTGGCGAGGTCGCCCGATCCTGTATATGAAGGGGACTGCAACACTTGATAGCCGCCTTACCCGACTCATCAAGGATCAGACCCGAGTTACCGCCACCCTGGAAATAGGGTTCGCTAAGGAGCATGATGTCAGCATTGCGCTCCGCCGCTGTCTGAGCCAGAAGACTCTGGGCAGCTGCGCAGTGATTGACATTGAGCTGGATAATGTTTATTTGGTCAAACATTATAGTGGCTCTTAGCTCCTTTTTGGCTCGCCTTGAAGGTCGGGCACGCGTAGTGTGGTTCCTGTCCACCTCACTGCTGCAGATCAGGCATTTAGGTGGTGCATCGCATCCCTTTGCCTTATGACCGCGCTCGCCGCAACGCAAGCAGCAGTCAGAACGATCAGTCGCCTTGCAACTGGAAGCTCGGTGGCCGAAACACAGGCACCTAAAGCATCTCGTAGGACGTACATCCTGTATGATGCGGCAACGTGACCAGCCTACTGTTACCGTGCCCTTTTTCAGCAATATGATTGCATCATTCGGACTTAACATAACCGTCGCTATTTGGGTTCCATCCCGCATTTTACGCAGACCGCGCACTGCATCTAGATTAAACTTGATGCCCTGGAACTGAGAGACCAGACAGCTGAGGAATTCCTCTGCTGCCGTTGCCTCGTCTATTCCGCTGATGGAGAGTGCCATTCTCTAAGCACCCGTGCGGACAGCTGCCATTTCCTTCAGGGACTCTTCGAGTGCCCCTCTAAAATTGGGCAAACTTGCTGCTGCCTTTCCATCGACCTCGAGCAGTAGGTCACCTTGTTGGGTTCTTCTAATTTTTTTGACATTTTTGCCAAAATCATTTAGGTTTGGGTCTGCTTTCAACTTGCGGAGCATATCAGAATATGACGCTTCACCAGTCTTTTTAAGAATGAGAGCCTCTGGCTTCTTGCGCAAGCGCTTAGGCTTCACCTTAGACCACTTCTCTTTGCTAGCATCCCTGGCAACAGCCGCATAGCTGAGCGAAATTGGCTCCTTTGGCATAGGAATCGCCCGCTTAGTGGAGTTGCTCAGAGGAGGCTTCACTGAGGGGGGCTTAACTACGCTTCACTGAAGTATCTTTCAGTGCGTTATTTTTTCCGCTATTCGCCGATGGGCAGACCTTCTTCGACTGAACCTCTGTCTGAGTAGCGGTATCCCTGCAAGAGCTCTCTCTTGCAACACCCTCTTCAAGCTGGATCGCTCTGGTACTGAGAGCGGCCAGATCAGTGATTGCGCCTTTGGTCTCCTTAGTGACGTGGCGCTGCGTCTCGAAGGCGGAAAGCACCAAATTAATCTTTGCACTCATAGTTTCAAAAATGCTCCGCAAGCCTTCATTATTGTACGCCGACAGGTCAAGTGGCCGTATTAGCGACGTGGCAGGAGATTTCGACGCTATTTTTAGCGTCGGCACGCTGATAAGATCGGTGGTCTTTTTCTGGCCTATGGTAGTAGATGCTGCAGAGGCCAGGCTAGCCACCTCCACAGCACCGCGATTGCTAGGAATCGCCGCCGTTGTATGGGGTACTGTTTGTACACTCACAACCGCTGGCGCAGGGATACCAACGCCCTGCATCGAAATTTCCACACCTCTAGTGGGGGACCTCTACATTCTGGAGCTCTTTTTAAAAGGGTCGTCGCCGTTGAGGGCAACGCCCCCCGCAGAATTGTCCATTAACTTTCCCCTTTCTAGGTGGCCCACTCCAAAAATTTAACAATTTTGATTAAAATTAAAATATAAAAATTAAAATATTAAATATATGTGTGGGTGTGTGCGTGCATTTTTGTGCGTGCACTCTTGCCTGTGCGTCTGCGCTCTTCATCGTCAGTATGTACATGCGCTCTTCGTTGCGTGCTTGCATGCGCTCTTCGTTGTGTGCACTCCGTGCGCTCTTCGTTGCGTGCACTCTGTGTCATGCGCTCTTCGCTGCGTGCTAGCTGTGTCGTGCGCTCTTCGCTGCGTGCACTCTGTGTCGTGCGCTCACTCTCTGTTGTGTGCTCGCTGTGTCGGCGCGTGCGCTCTCGGTTGTGTGCTTCCTCCGGTGTGTTGGTGTGTGAGTGCGTCTTCTTCCGTGCGCGGCCGTCACTTATGTTCGTTTTGTGCATGGCCATCGCTCTCGTTGTTTGCGCTCGTTCGGCTTGCGCTTGCTTTGTGTGTGTCCACTCTCTGTTGTGTTCGCTCTCCCTGAGCTTGTGTGCGCTCTCCTTGAGCTACCCTATATTCTTAATTACATGACTATGGTCTATGACCGACTTCATCGAACTTAATACCTATTGCCTCTTTGGCGATTTCTAATCTAAAATACCTTCGTGGTAATACTTAAACTTAATAACAAAAGAATAATAAAAAAAGAGATACAAAAAGTAAATAAATTTGTGGGCTCAAAAATGTGAGTCCTCACACCCCCCCCCCCTTTACTTTAGTGGCGTAGGATTGAAACTAACCCTCCTCGGCCGATGATTACGCGGAAAGCGATGCCTTCGACCCTTAGTACGAACCGGTGGTGTCGGGTGAGGTCGTGGTGTTGCCTATCCTGGATCTGCTCCTCCAGTAACGCAGGGATGCGTCGCCCTTGCGTATGCACTCGCCAGGACCGCGGCGCTTCTACCCAATCTTCTCCAGGTGCGAACAGGTTACGCGCGATATCGTCCACATCTATGGAGGGGCCCAGCAACTCTTCCATCTCTTGCATACTGAAATGCAGGGCCTCCTCCCAGCTTTCCACTGGCTGTGGCAGTGTCTGGCACTCCAGAAACTCCTGGGTATCGGTATCCGCTGCCGTTCCTGGATCACTCCATTTTAGGGCTCTGCCTGGGCGGGTGGACGAGATCCCGTCTTCGTCTTCCACGACTGCTCTCGCCAATGGGATGGCCGGGGGTGTGTGTGTGGTGGAAGAGACCTCGAAAACTGATACCGGGCGGACGGCGGGGTGCTGATGTCATCCTCGTCTATGCTATCTTCGTGTTCGCTCGGTGGAAGGTCCAGGTTCTCTTCCTCCTGGAGATTCATAGGCATTTCATTTAGCTCCACGTCTCGTCGACGGTGTTGGCGGCGGTTTCGGTTTGCCATTTCTTCATGCTTATGGCTGTGAGGAATAAACACGGTTATCACTCAGTACTACTACCCTATCCAGTTACGCCCTATGGAACAGTGCTACGATGGGAACTTGATCTTACGTGCTGTGACATAGGTGCTTAATTTTACTTTTTAAAATTAACCTACTCGTCTCCCTCGTCGATGCTGTTTTCGGAATCCGCGTGGAAAGGTTTTAGGTCTGCAATGTGTGCTGAGCGCCTTTCCTGATCTCTTTCTCGTTGTAGTCGGACGATATTCGCTGAGATGAATCTAATCACCTTATAGGGTCCCTCGTATTTCGGCGAGAGCTTTGCGGCGAAACCTTCTGCGGCCTTAGAAAGGACGTGTTGTTTTAGGAGGACCAACATGCCTATCCTGGGCCGCCATTCACGGCGTCGGAGGTTGTGGCGACGATTTTGCTCCGCGGATGCCCGAGTTGCGTTTTCCGTGGCGACCTGAAATATTTTCTGCAGTTGTTTTGCCCTCAGTTCTGGATTTTGAAGAGTTTGGCCGGTATCTCCTGTCACCTCATCGTAGAGTGCACCAGGTAGCCGTGGTTCCCGTCCCATGACGAGGAATGCTGGGCTTAAACCCGTCGTATCCGAGACGCTGTTGTTGACGGCGAGCGTTATCTCTGGCAATAACAAGTCCCAAGTACTCTGTGGTCCGTCGATGAACTGTCCGATCATGGTTTTTATGGTCCGGTTTGCGCGCTCTGTGGGATTCTGTTGGGGGCTATACGGCGCAGTGTGTTCCAGCTTTATTCCGGCTTTCTTGCAGAGTGCGGTGAACGAACGGCTGGTAAATTGGGTGCCGTTGTCGCACACAAATGTCCGTGGAGTCCCGAACCAACTGAGGATCCGTTCTCGTAAGGCCTTTTCCAGATGCGGTGCCGTAGCCTTCCGCAGGGGTACCAGTTCGATCCATTTAGAGAACAAGTCGAAGAACACCAGGAGGGTGGTGTTCCCTTGTTTAGATCTCGGGAGTGGTCCTACAAAATCGGCACAGAGTATGTCGAAGGGTTCCTGGGCCCGTCGAGTCAGCATTTTTCCGGCCGGTTTTCTTTGTTCTACTTTGTATTTTTGGCACTGGACACAGTTCCGTACGTGTCGCGCAACATCTCGGAACATCCCGGGCCAGTAATAGCGTTGTGCTACCCGCGTCGTGGTCTTCCGGATCCCAAGGTGTCCAGCTGTGGGTGCATCGTGGCATTCCTGGAAGACTCGTTGCCGTAAGGTCGTACCTACGCACAGCTTCCAGGGAACATATTCTTCGTCTTCCGGTTTGAGCCCCAAGTGTCGATACAGCTCCCCATCTTGTATAGCGTAATCCGGGTACTTCTCCGGCCTTCCTCAACTTGTTGCCGCCGACGTTGCAGCCAGGCGCAGTTAGGCGTCTCTTCCTTCATCTGGCATAGGGTCTCCAAAGGTTGTCGCGACAGTGCATCCGCGACAACGTTATATTTCCCTTTGCGATATTGTATGTCGAATTGGTACTGCTGGAGTTCCAACGCCCATCGTGCGATTCGTCAGGTCGGGTTTTCGATGGTGTTGAGCCATTTCAGTGCTAGATGGTCGGCGACGACCGTGAACTGATATCCTTCCAGGTAGCAACGTATTTTGCGGATGGCCCAAATGATCGCCAGACACTTCTTCTCAGTCGCTGAGTAGTTTTTTCGGCCGCGATGAGTCTGCGACTAACGTAGGCGATGACGCGTTCGCCTTCCTCTGTTTCCTGCATGAGTACCCCCCCTAAGCCGTGGTCGCTTGCGTCTGTTTGTAGCGCAAACTTTTTACTGAAGTTGGGGCACGCTAGAACGGGTTCTTCTGTTAAGCGTTGTTTGAGCGTGTTAAACGCCTTCTGTTGCTCTTGGTCCCATTTCCAGCGGCGGCTTTTTCGTAGCAATTGGGACATCGGTTGTACGACCGTGGCAAAGTTAGGCACGAATCGGCGGTACCAGGAGGCGATTCCCAGGCATCGGCGCAGCTCCTTAACGCAGGTTGGGGGTTGTAGTTTCTGCACCGCGGCGACCTTTTCTGGGTCCGTGTGGATCCCCTCTTCGCTAATGACGTGTCCTAAAAACACCAGCTTGCGTTGGAAGAAGTGACACTTCTTCCGATTCAGCCTCAGGTTAGCCATTCGTAGTCTCCTGAATACCTCCCGAAGGTTTTCCTGGTGTTCTTCGCGCGATTTACCGATGACTATTATGTCGTCCAGGTACGCGAAAGCATGGGGCCGATCACCTGGTCCAATGCTCGTTGGAATGTTGCAGGGGCCGAGTGGAGACCAAATGGCATCACCTTCCACTGGAAAAGTCCTCGTCCGGGTACCGTGAATGCGGTACATTCCCGGCTTTGTTTGGCCATGGGTATTTGCCAATACCCGCTTTTTGAGGTCCAGCGTGCTGATAAACCGTGCTTCCTGTAGCCGTTCCAAAATGGAATTTATCCTAGGCAGGGGATATGCATCAGGGATAGATCGGGCGTTCAGTTGCCGGAAGTCGACGCACATCCGCGTTTCTCCAGTCTTCTTGCCTACCAGGACGATAGGCGCGCTGTGTGGGCTCTTGGAGGGTTCAATGTGGCCGTCTCGGAGTAACTCGTCTATTTGGGAGTTTATTATTTTGAGCATTGCCGGGTTTTTCGGATAGTACCGTTGCTTAATGGGGCGGTCATCCTTCATCACTATCACGTGTTCCGTGATATTTGATACCCCCGACAAATGCTCAAACGCGAGCTCCGTCTCGAGAAATTTTTCCACTTCGGGGTCCAGTGTGGTGTTCCCTTTGCTGCTGCCTGGTTCCGTTTCGTTTGGTGTCTTGGTTTCCAGGATTGCATGAATAGCTGCGGCCCCGGTTCGCTGTTGATCACTGTTTGCTGTTGGTTTTCGGAACGGGTTCCTTCGTACTGCTTGGTCATCTTTTGGTCCTGGAACTTTTGTACTGATGTAGCCTCCATGATTCTTGTTCTCTTCTTGCGGTGTTTTGCCCTTGTCGTGTCCCGGTGTCTTCTTGCCATGATCCTTGTTCTCCTTTTGCTGTGTTTTGCCCTTGCCGTGTCCCGGTGTCTTCTTGCCATGATCCTTGTTCTCCTTTTGCCGTGTTTCGCCTTTTGCTGTGTTTTCTGGTGTATGGTAAGACGAGCATTTGCACCTGCGTGCATGTCCTGCCTAATTGGACGTCTGCCCATAGCGCCTGTGTAAGTTCCTTTCGGGTCCCGTCCGCCAGGGATACCGTGGTCTTTACTTCGCATTTGTTGGTGTCATTACGGATCTTTTGTGCCAGCCGTTCCCCGATGAAGCTCCTTGTGGCCCCTGTGTCGAGAGTGGCGAGAACCAGATATCCTTCGATGATGACCCTCGCACTGATACGGCCGTCACGCAACTGTAAAATTTCTTTTACTGCCGGACTTGTGGTGCTACCCCCACTGAGTCTGGGTTCAGTGAGGGTCCCTGCCCGTTTCCCGGCATCGGGGTCCTGCAGCAGTCGATGGTCCTGGTCCCCTGTTTCCCGCATGTCCAACAGTGCAGCACGCGTTGTCCCCGGCATTCCCTAGCGAAGTGTCCGCCTACTCCGCAGCTTCGGCAGGCTTCCCGGATGTTAATCCGGTGTGGTTCTCCTGCTGTGATGTTTATTTTCGTTGTTGGTGTCTCTGGGTTCGACGAAGGTTCGTTGATGGTCGGTGTCCACGTAGTTACCTTTGATTCGGTTAATCCGACTGGCGTTGACTCTGGATACGAGCTCCATTGCCGCCGGCTCCGTTCTCGTTCTCTCGTCACCTCGTAGTTGGTGGCGAGGGCTGTGAGGTTCCTTAGTGTTGTGACGTCGGTCCTTCTCACGAACAGCTGGTATTCCGGCAGCATTCTCGTATGCTCTTCAGTTCCTGGGCTTCTGTATATCCAGCCCGGCGCATCATCAGGCGGATCTCTAAGAGGTACATTTTAAACGCCTCGTTTGTCCGCTGGTAGCGTATCCGGATTTCGTCTTCCAGTCGTTGGAAGTACCTAGGTGGCAAGAAGAAATCCAAAAATTAGGCCCGGAAGACCTTCCAGGTTTCGCCTTGAAGTCCGCTCGTTCGGAACCAATCCTCGGCTGTTCCTCCTAGCAGCTCGGGAATCGCTTGTGGCATGTGTTCGGTATTGATCCGGTACGATGCCGCCCGTTCCTCCAGACGTTCGATAAATCGTAGCGGGTGCCGTCGAAAGTGATTCCCCACCTTCGCATGCGATCCACCGTTTGTGCGAAGGTGGTTCCTTCCAGTTGATCCTGATGTTGGACGGCTGCTGGCGCACTGGTACGTGAACACGTGACCCTTGTATTGGGGACCTGCAAGGTCTGCTTCCCAGGCACATGTTTTGCCTCTTCCACTGTGCGGCTGGGTGTCTGATGGGCCGTTTCGCGTTGGGAGATTGGGGTGTTGGCATTGCTCCCGATTGGTCGATGATCCGGGCTGGCGCTGGTGCCGTACTGGGCCTCCAATGATTCGAGGCGGTGGATCGTGGCTGGGGAGTGGTCCTTTTGCCAATGAAGGCCGCCATTCGCGCTCGCAGTTCTTCGACAGTGCCTTCCCGCTGAAAACTGAATTCGTCGGCGAAATTCTCCAGCTCGTTCTTCCTCCTGAACGACACCCATCGTACGCCTACCATGGTTTATATTTGTAGTCTCGTACCCTTGCTCGTTGTATCCTTGTTGCTTGCTGTTGGTTGTGCTTCTCTAATCGTTGTAGCCTTGTACCCTTGGTCGTGTATCTTTGCTCGTTGTATCCTTGTGCGTGTATCCTTGTTGTTTGCTGATGGTCGTGCCTCTATGATCGTTGTATTCTTGTTCGTTGTACCCTTGCTCGTTGTATCCTTACTCGTTGTGTCCTGGTTGCCTGCTGCTGGTCGTGCCTCTCTGATCGTTGTATCCTTGCTCGTTGTGTCCTTGCTCGTTGTGTCCTTGCTCGTTGTGTCCTGGTTGCCTGCTGCTGGTCGTGCCTCTCTGATCGTTGTATCCTTGTTCGTTGTATCCTTGCTCGTTGTGTCCTTGCTCGTTGTGTCCTGGTTGCCTGCTGCTGGTCGTGCCTCTCTGATCGTTGTATCCTTGTTCGTTGTATCCTTGCTCGTTGTGTCCTGGTTGCCTGCTGCTGGTTGTTAATCCTGGCCGGGTATCCTTGTTCGTTGTCCTTGTTGTCTAGCACTTTTTATTGTTCCCTGGAGATGTTCACTGGATCTCTGCCGGAGACTGAGTGCCTTCTCTGCGCCAGCGGTCAGCCTTATATACGCTGGCCGACCGAACCGTTATGCTCGGCTTCGGGTCCCATTATCTTTTCGGGTGACCCGATCGCACGAGTCTTGCAAACCGCCGTTACGCCCCTGTTGTTGTTGTCCTTGTGGCGAGAACGACGATCCGCGCTGTCCTGTTATGTTCGACTCCTTTGCGTCACCCTAACCAACTCCTTGACCATCCTTTTGTGCTCGATTCTCGTGTGTTCTTCCTGTGTTTTCCCCACGTTACTCTAACCCTCCGTTTAGGCCCTATTCTTATGTAAAAACTATCGTCGGTTTGTACCGACGCTCTGACTCACTTTTCGCGCTCCTGTAGTGGTTCTTTAGGCCACTAAGGACACAATTCCCCCTCTCGTCTCAGGTCCCTGCTCGGGCGCCATCTGTAAGGAAGCTTTTCCAGGCTGGGGTAGACTCAGTTTCGCCCAGGGCCACTTTACAGAACATTTATAAAGTTCCGAGACCTGAGACGGAGAATGTGACCTCTTTTAGGGCGGAAAAGTGATTTCCTAGGATCTAGGGGAAGGGAATCGGACCACATCTCGGTGTATACCGAGTCCTTCTGGCTTAATGGCTAGTTCAGCGGCTAGGCCGGCTGGCTAAGTGTTGGCGCCAATGTGGTAGCACTATAGCGTTTCAGCTGGTACTTCGCATCTACTTTCGCTGCTCAGTTGAGCTTGGAGCCTGGCTATGCACCTAGGCGTCGAAGTTCACTGACATGCGTCTGTTCCAAAAGTTCGGCGATAAGTATGATGTGGTTAAATCCCTGCTGTCATACTTAGCGGAACTTTGGTACAGTCGTAGATGTCGATGCACCAGCCTCACACATATAGGGCCCCCGCACCTTTGCCTCGGTGCTTTTAATTTAGTCCTAGTGATAAGGAAGAACACCATATGTTGTTTGGTTCTTAATTTTTATTTATTTTTCTTTCAGCGAAACATTTTTCCTACCTACACCGTAGCCTGCCCTGTTCTTTGGTTTATTTTATCTATCACTTTTCCTAAAAATAACTTATACTATCTTCCTGCCTAGCACCGTAGTCGATTTTACAAAAAAATATCCTACACTAACGCTGCGTCGCAGCCCTAATTGTAACAAACAAGAAAACTGCGCCTCGCTCACCAGAAATTTGTCCCGCTGGGGTCGTCGCTGTCACTGTTGATGTTGCTGCGGTGACGTCGTTCTCCGGGAGTTTGCCACTGTTGTTGTTGTTGCCATGGCGTTGCTGGTTGACCTCTGCTGTTGTTGTTGCCGTTGTTGTTGTTGCTGCCGTTGTCGTTGCTGCTGTTGCCGTCGTTGATTTTCACTTTTTCTTGGACTCCGGAGTTTCGCGCACTTGACCTACTTAGCTCTGCTGGACGACTAACTATCCTCTGCTCTCTCAGTCGTTGACCCGTCGAGATTTTTGGCGCGTGTCAACGGGCGCCACACTTGTCGCCGGCTTCTCTCTGTATCTTTTCTGTTCTTGTGCGTGTGCGCTCTCGGCTTGGCTCTCTTGGCTTCGGCTGCGTGTGCGTGCACTCTGCGTTACGCTATTTTTTTTTTTTTTTTGTATTGCGCATACGGAGGGAAAATAAAACCTTCGAAAGATACCATCCACCGTCCGTAGATTGCATGCACGATTCATAACCCCCCAATTGGGGTTATGCCTACGTACTAAAAAAAAAAACCCCGTATGCTCTCCAGTCCATTTCACGCTCACCGCGACTGCCAGTCAAGTTAGGTGAGCAGGATGCGATGCTAGATGGCACTCCCTCATCTCTTGCAGCGTAGTGATCATTTCTTAGCTCCTTAGCTCATTAGCTCATTATTCGCCTTTTACGACAAGCCGGGTCCGCTGAGGTAGTATTCTTACCCCGCCACCACACGGGAGTGCTGCTCATCTCTCGCTTCTGTTGCACATCTCGTCATGACGGACACGCTTCATCATCTTAATAATGATTCCATGAGCCCTCTCCCAAACACATTTGTCTGCCATCATCTCGGGCTGAGCGGAGCTTCTAAGAACGACTCCAGTAACTCCCTCTCCGTAGCGAACCTAGAGCAGTGCATGAGGACGTGCTCCGCTGATTCCGCAGCATCCGAGCAGAAGAGGCACCGGTCCGAGTCCACATGGTGGAACCTAAAGAGGTACCCCCTAAAGCAGCCGTGGTTGGACAGAAATTGAGTCAAGTGATAGCCAACCACTTTATGCTCACATCCCGCCCATTCTGCCAAGTCAGGAATGAGCTGGTAGGTCCATCTCCCTTGTTGTGACCTCTGCCACCTAGCCTGCCACGCTCTTTGAAGCCACGCGTGGATTTCAGTCCGGCTAACACCTTCTCGGGAAAGGTATTGCGCTTCGATCTCCAAGTCGACCGGCGGGATGCCCGCAAGAACATGCGCTGCTACGTCAGATATAGTCCTAAACCCTCTGATGAGTCTAAGAGCCATGGTCCTTGATACTGCACGCGCGTTGTTTAGATAAGTCGGTTTCTTGTTGACATCCCTCCAGATAGGGGCAGCGTATATGAGGGTCGATTTCGTGACCGACGCAAGCAGCCTCCTAGCTGGCATATTGGGTCCTCCCACGTTGGGCATTAGCCTTGCCAGCGCTGCAGCTGTCATCGCGGCTTTCCTGCTGGCGTATATCGCATGCTCCTTGAACGACAGCCTATAGTCAAGTAGGACTCCCAGGTACTTAAGACTTCTGGCTGAGGTTATTTGGACGTCTTTTACTATGATCTGCATTCTCTCGATAGCTTTCCTGCTACTCAGCAAGAGTACTTCGGTCTTGTGCGCAGCGATTCGTAGACCAACCTTCTCAAGCCAGTCGGTTACCGTCAAGCCAGTGTAACTCCACACCTCTGGGCTTGCTGATGCACAATATGCCGTTGTACATTATGTTCCACAAGATTGGACCAAGTACCGACCCTTGTGGAACACCTGCAGAGACATAGTGTCTTTTCGGCCCGGCTTCAGTGTCATACCATAGTACACGGCCCCTGAAGTAGCTGCCAATACTGATCCTTAGGTATTCCGGGATCCCCATTGTGCGCATAGCACCGAGAATGTTTGGCCATCTCGCCGTATTGAACGCGTTCTTGACGTCCAGCGTGATGATGGCGCAGTACTCCTTACTGCCGCCTAGCCATCTGTCACCGTCGAGAGCGTTCTTTGCTACATCTCTTACTGCCGTGAGAGCGTCGAGCGTGCTCTTTCCCTTACGGAAACCGTACTGATGTTGCCGTATGCCATTGGGACTCTCCGTAATCATCTCTATGCGTGTGTATAGAATACGTTCGTAGAGCTTCTCCACAGTGTCCAACATGCATAATGGGCGGAAACTGTTTGCAGCATTTGTGGGCCCCTTACCTTTCGGCAACAGGACAAGTCTCAGGTGCTGACTGTATAAGGCCATGGATTATCTTAGTATACCGTAAAAAAAATTTTTAAATAACAGAATAGAATCGCCGCTCGAATTTTCCACCGATTATCAAAATAATCAGTACCTAGGGAACACCAAGTGAAGGCTACTTAAATGTTCCCCAAATTAATTAATTTCTGCAATCTGCAGTCATAGTTAGATTCTATCTGTCTAACTCATTTATTTTCAGATATTTATAAAAACTCGCAATGAAAATTGCGCTTTATTTGGATTAATATTAAAAATTTGGCGGAGATAAATTTTATACAGTGTTCGACGACACGCGCAATTTGAATTAACGAACAGAAGAAGAAGAACGCATAGACAAAGCAGAAGCGAAGGGTCGCAACCATTAGACTGAGCGAGAGGGCTATAGATATATGTATGCATTTCTAGCGTGTACCAAAATGCTTCTTGTTGATTTCTTGGCACGACCTAGAGTTGTTCAGTGGCTGAGTGGATTAAGTCTCGGACTGTAAGGCCAATAATGTTGACCGACCACCTGACCACCGTGTTTCTGGGTTCGTTTGCTACCACCGACGATCAGCAATGTGAAATTTTTTGTTTTCATTATTTTTCATTACAATATTTTAAAAACTCAAAACATTGGAAAGGGCGGCGGTAGCCAGTTTTTTTAGTTTTCTTTCGTTGGTACTCCAAATCTAATTGTACTGTACATATGTATGTACATACATGCGTGCAATAATGTGTTGAAGTGGGATGCCAATACATAAATGTGGATATGCAGACATGTATGTATGGGCGTCCCACTCGCACATTCACAACTGCATTGAAGAACGCATTGTTTACTTTTGGCTCGCATCTTTTTGATGAGTGCTAAATATAATAAAAATAGTAAACTTTATTTATAAATAATTAATATTATTTGTAACTATTATAATTTTATTGCATAATATAGTATGAAAACAAAATGAGGAAAAACAATTTTTTATTGAAATTTAATTAAATATTTTAATTTGTTTGTAGCTGTAATATAGCCCGCTTGACTATAACTTTTCTTTTAGTTTATTAGAATAAAATAAATAAACAAAACATAATTAATAAATGAAAATTCCCAACCGCCTCACCGGGAGTTGAACATACGCACTATCTCACAGTTTTTTTTTAACTTGCCGTCCACCACTCTAACCACTCGGCCATTGCCTCACTCCTTAGCCCATCGGCAAAGCTGCAATGCAAATAAAAAGTTTAAAATGCTGTGTGTCTGACGCTAGATTTGAACTTCGGTATGCTTGCGTAAATTAGGTCTGCTTAAGTGTATATGGTATGTTCAAAATGAGTTTAATTCGTATCATATCTCACTTATTTATAGTCCGATTTAAATGAAATTTTTACATAACGCCCGTGGCAAGGTATTTGTCATGTAAGATATACAACTTTGGTTGTTGAGCTAATATTGTAGTTTTTAAATAGTTATTAATGATTTACAGAGGCGGAAAGGGGCGTGTCAAAATTTTACAAAAACTTTGAGACACTGCAATATATACGTATGTTGTCGCAAAATTTGATGACTCTAGCTCTTATAGTTTCTGAGATCCAGGTGTTCATACAGACAGACAGACATGGCTCAATTGACTCGGCTACTGATACTGATTCAGAATATATATAGTTTAAGGGGTCGGAGATGCCTCCTTCTGCCTGTTACGCACATTTCCGTTCCGACAAACACAATAGTCCATGAATTTTTTTAAAATCCATGGCCTAAAAAGAGATAAAAAAAGTAAATAAATTTGTGGGCTCAAAAATGTGAGTCCTCGCATCTTTATTTAATGTTTACATTTGACAAAGGTAGCTTATGTAAGAATTTTATACATGTAGTTTATATGATGTAATAACTGTTTTAACATTATGTTGTTGAATAATAAAGTAAAAGCAGGCACATGTTTCTGTATTATCATAGAAAGATTTACAGAATTCAAAATGTTCTCCAAATTGCGTCTTTATAATATTGAAATTTGCAACTTTCATGAACATGTTTCTTGACTTGATAAGAGTAAGTTAATATATTTCCAAAGTCTGATATATAGATAAATATTAATTTTACTTTTTAAATTTGAAAATTTTCTTTATATAAACTTATACTAACAACAAACGTTTTATTCTTAATCAACATTTATATATGTATGTATATATATATTAATAGCAATTGTTTTATTCTAAATCAAATTTTATATTTTTATAACAAATGTTTTTATTCATAATTAAATTTTATACATTTTTTAAATAAATATGAAATCAAAAAAATTTCTAGTGAATTATCTTTTTAATTGAAATTTATATTCAAGTCCAGTTCAGCATAAAATAAATTAACTTCTGAGTTCTCTTTTTCTTCTTTATATCTCTTTAATAGAGCTGATTTCTTTTCAGCATTCTCTATCTCTTAAATTTTCTTATCCCAAACTAAAATATCAACATCATGCAAGGTTATATCTTCCATAGCCTTACGTTTCTGTACTCTATAATGTCCATGGGCCATTGTGTTATGCAAATCTGGTTCTATGACTCTTTTATCGTCTTTGCTATCTAGGACTATTTTTGAAATGCTACTTGTTTTAAACACATGGTTAACTGACCTAATCAACGACATTGTACCTCTCTGTTTGTGGTGGCGGCAACTGATATTGTTTCTGCCTTCTGGGGGGATCGTTGATTGGGGTGAAAAAACCTGTGGAAACGGAGATCCGACGCGAAAACAAATCGAAAATAAGAAGGCAATGGGGGGCGCGTGGCGTTCACTTCACTGTGTATTTTCAACTAAGATAGTACATAGAAATTCAACAAAATATAGCTCAAGCCTAGCTTCACATACTATATATACGAGTACTATTGCAAATAGATGGGGCCGAGATCTTTTGGAGGCCGCTTGGAGGGGCTTGAGGGGCGCTGGCGGACTACGTTTTAAAGACACTGGATAATACCCAGCCAAACAGAGTGTTCTGGGCCAACGGTAGTCCACCGTGGGATGGAACCATCCCTGGAAGGAGTACGTCTCCATAGACGTCGGCCCCAGAACAATGGAGACTCTGCTTGGCACATGGCATCGAGAATCCGCCAGAGTAATATCCGGATAGCTGGTTTGGAGGTCCTTGTTAACCTTTTGTGCCGGAGTCCTGATCTGCACATCTTCCATCTTCAGAATTGCTGTGGTGGAGAACTCTGGCGACGCCCTTGACCTAAACAAGGTGCGGCAAAACCCATTTTCGGCGGAAAGGCCAAACTCCTGTGCCAATGAGGTGGGCATGCGGCTATGTGGGCTGCACTCGTCCAACAGCATGTGCACTTCGAAGATTTTGCCGTCCAGGTTGATTATGGCAGTCGGCATCATGCTGATTGCCACAGAAGAAGCTGTCGCCAGGGACTCCGAAGGTGGAAGAGGCTGTACGGATGGAGAAGTGGTCTGCTTCTCGGGTTGAGAGGTGGCTGGAAGGTGGAGAAGTGTGTGGTGACCCTCGCCGCAAGTGCGACAGGTGCCGCCACTGCGACAGGAATCTTTGGCACTTCTTTAATGCGTGGACTCCTCTGCAGACCCGGCATCTAAAGGAGTTCACTCCTTTTGGCTTCGCTGGTGTGTGTGCCTTGGGTGCCATCTCACTAATCTGGAAAGGAGAAGGTGGATACAAAATATATATATTATATGTGTATATATATGTGAATATAATATATATAAATTTGATATATATATATAACTTATAGCAAGTTACAGAAAATGAAATGTGATTTAAAGTTATTTTAACGCACACGAATTCTGTATTGGGCTGACAGTCTATTGAAACAATATCAGAAGACAGATTTGAGGCAACTGCAATAAGAACCCCTCCTCCAGATCGCGGCAAACGGTCACATCTGAAAGAACTATACTTATTAGAAAAGATTTCACTATGTAAAATATCACACCAAGAGGTGTGAGAAAGTACATGAGTACGGAAGGATGAGCGGGTGCCGTTCATCATAGCTTAAAGCAGCGGATGTTCTCACACGACCGCATGCTCTCATGACTCCACTGGCGTCAATAAAAGGATTCAAATTAATGATGTCGCTACTCCTTGCAATTTGTTCCTTATTCAACAAACAGTTGTACTCTTTAAGGAATTGAGTACGTTGGGTATTCCGGATGAGCAGATCTTAAACGTTGGAGAGTTCAGAGCTTCTGACATCTGGAGAGAGCGTGAGATCAGGCTTACGACACCTCTGAATAAAGCGGTATACGTAAGCCATCACCCGCAGTGCTCTGTCGAGCTCGGAAAATCTCTCCAAGATGCAACCGGATGAAGGAGGCAACTTGGTTAAGTTGCATTTAACAGGACGAAGCTCTTCGTCTGTTTCGTGAGCGATATTGATCGCAACAGGCCATTGTTCTGCTGGAAGGATCAGCCAATCGGGTCCATGCCACCAGAGACTGTTACCAATGAGGTCCTCTGACGAGACACCTCTACTGGCCAGATCGGCAGAGTTGTGCTCAGATCTGACGTGGGACCATTTGCCTGAACTCGTGAGCTGAGTTATCTTCGCTACTCTGTTAGCCACGAGTGTCGTCCATTGACGTCCATGAAGGCTTACTAAGCCAGGCTAACACAATTGTGGAATCAGTCCAATAGTACTCTTCGTAGCTATTGACTGGGAGCTGAGGGAGGAGTGTTGCTGATAACTCGGAGAGCAGTAATGCACCGCAGAGTTCTAATCGAGGCAAGGAGATGGTCTTTACAGGAGCTACTCTGGTCTTGGCAACAAGGAGATGGCTTGAAACGCTGTGTTGGATCTCAACGCGGATGTAAATAGCTGCTCCGTAGGCGCGCTGAGATGCGTCGCAGAAGCCATGGATTTGGAGCTTAGTTAAGGGAGTATATTGGACCCATCTTGGGATCCGAATCCTATGGAGGGATGGGTAGCTGGATAAGGAATCCTGCCAGCGTTGTTTAAGCTCTTGTGGCAACACTTCATCCCATCCAAGATTTTGCAGCCATATCTCCTGCATGAAAATTTTGGCACGGACCACGAATGGTGCCAGCCAGCCTGCTGGATCGAATAATTTGGCGATGTAAGATAGAACTTCACGTTTAGTGTAAGCTTGTCTCACACCTGCTTCGGAGGGGGCAAAGAGAAACTCATCCGTATGCGCTTGCCAGCGTATACCTAGAATCTTTGCTAAGCTCGCTTCCTCTAGTTCGAGAAAATCGGCGTTTAGTAGATGGTCCTTGGGGATGTTAGCTAGCACATCTTTGTGGTTGGAGGTCCACTTTCTTAAAGGAAAGCCAGCTGTCTCAAGAGCTTTGCATAACTCATCAATGGACACAGTGGCGCGCTTTAGGAATGCGCGCCAGCAAGGACATCGTCTACATACATGTAGTTGGATATGATGTCGCTGGCGAGAGGAAGATGTGTGCTAACATCCTGGGAAAGCTGTTGAAGAACCCGAATGGCCAAGAATGGAGCACAGTTAACTCCGAAAGTGACTGTGTTGAGTTCATAGTCACAAACTTCGCCATTTGGGTTCCTGAAGAGGATTCGTTGAAATGGCGTGTGACTCGTGTGAACGAGTATCTGCCGGTACATCTTTGTGATGTCGGCATTGAAGACAAATCGGAAAAAACGCCATTTCAAGATCTGCATAGTCAGATCGGATTGCAGAACGGGTCCTGAATGTAGGATATCGTTCAAGCTTTTCCCATTGGAGGACGGACTCGAGGCGTTGAAAACAACGTGAACTTTCGTAGTGGTGCTCTCAGGTTTTAAAACAGCATGATGAGGGAGATAAAAATTGTTGCAGTCGTTACTTGGAGAGACCGGCCTCATATGGCCTAAATCTAAATACTCCTGAATACTCTTTAAATCACATTCGTTTCTGAGAAACTGAGCGAGTGCGATGGACCTTGAATGTCCTAATTCAAGGGTTTCAGGATTTTTTAATGGGAGAGTAACGACATAACTGCCCTCTTTGGAAGTAGTGGAAAGAAAGTTGTTTTCACACTCTGATTCACAAACTTTTACCAGCTTGGCTGGTAGATCTTCCACAACCGGAAACTTGGTGAGAAGATCATCAAGCCTTTGCTCTTTGCTGATCTTGATCCTTGTGGTGAAGGATGAAACGGTCGAAAGATTTGGTTTGGCTACTGGTCCTGTGAGAACCCAGCCGAATATGGTCTCTTGACCGAGCAGTGTTCCACAGATTTTGGACACAGAGCCACTCTTTATAATAGATGGAAGTAAGTCGGCTCCTAAGAGCACGTCTATTTGAGAGCTCTGGAGGAAATGCGGATCAGCGAGTTGGAAGTTTGGCAAGTCCTTCAGAAGATCCTTGGAAATTGTGTAGGATGGAAGGTTACCTGCCAATTGGGGAAGAACAAAGGTTGCAGTTTCTAGCTGTAACCTGGGAGTAATCGGGGAGCCAATCTGGAAGTAACACAACTTTTGTGGATTGGCTGAGATGGCTTGATTTAAGCCAGCTACTTGAACTTTCACGGCTTGGTAGGAGGGCTTTATGATGTTAAACATCCGTTCGGAGATGAACGTAGCCTCTGATCCTGGATCGATCAGCCTTATGAGTCATGCCCAAATGGCATACATTTATAAGAGTAGTGCCGAGAAGAACACCGTGTGAGTTCGCCGTGAAGTAATTCTGAATATTAGTCGTTGAAGGAGTGGACTGTATATTAGAATTGGGAGTTGGTGCAGAATCTGCTGAAGTGGGCGTAGTAGGAGGGGTGCCACGATGCAGGAGTTTATTGTGGCGACCCTTGCACGTAAAACAGTTATGTTGACTCGTGCAATCTTTAAGCAGTTCATACACAACTTCTGCTGTTTGATGAAATTGGACCTTTCATCAACAGCCATTTGGAGAGAGCGCGGACACAGACGTATAGGATGGTTCTCCTTTGAGCAAAGTTTGCAAGTTTGTGGTTTGCCTACAACCTTTGTCTTAAAAGAGTTGACCTTCCTCGTAGGAGGCTCCTTTCGAGCAGGTTTGGGACTTGTCTGTGCGCTTGTACTAGGTTGTACGTCCTCTATCGCTTCCAACGTACGATAGCGCTCTGAAAGGAAATCTGACATTTCCTTCCACGACGGAATTTCAGCCTTGTTTTGTACTGACTGCTCCCAAAGTGACAACGTCAGCCTTGGGAGTTTAGACGAGCATAGGAAGACAAGAAGGCAATCCCAGTTCTCTGTGCTGATTTTGGAGTGGTCTAGAACCGTTAATCAACTTTGGATAGTGCTTTGAAGGACTTGGACGGCGGCTCCGGACTCGTGAGGAACTGAAGGAAGATTGAAAAGGATTTTAAGTTGGCTGTTGACTGACAGCCTCTTATTTTCGAACCTGTCCGTCAAGTTCTTCCAAGCAGACGAGAAACCCTCATTCGTGAGAGGGGATTTGGATACGATTGACTTCGCTTCTCCACTGGTCTTTGCATTTAAATGGAATAATTTCTCGATCTGACTTAGGCCGGGATCGGAAATGTAGATCGCTGTGAAGAGATCACGGAAAGTTGGCCATTTGAGGTAGTCACCGCTGAAAACTTCAGCATCGAAAGGTGGTGACCGGTAGCTTCGTGGGTGGAAGGCTACTTGTGCTGCTGCAGGTGCTGGAGTGGGAGCCGTTGCGGTCTCTATACTCTCATTTAACTGAGAGGCAGTTTCTTCGTATATGGAGTAGCAGTGGTCATACCGGGCTTGCATGGCGATCTTGTCCGCAGCATTCGTCTCCGTTTGAGACAATGCGTTGGAACAGAGTTCATATTTGAGTTCTACTGCAGTCCATATGGAGCGAAGCTGCTCAAGACGCACTCTGTGAGTGGGAAGTGAGGCTGTAGGAGAATTTTGAATCCTAGCTTCGAACTCCGTGAGCTTATCAGAAGCGTTAATGAACTCTTGGAGTGCCATTTTTATTGCCAGTGAGATCTGATGACCAACTGAACGAGTAACTGGAGGAGTGTGCACCGAAATTGTTGGCACCTGACTAACCTTAGATGTGGCCGGAGTTAAAACTTTCCGCAATGTGGCGGGAAAAGGTGTTCTACCAAGAAGGGAACTTGGAAGAGAGCTGGAGCGTCTGTGCTTAGTCGTGGGTACAACAAGGTGTTTCTTGGTGTCTTTACTGTCAATTGGCATAACAGACTTTCAAAAAAGCGAGAAAAATGCAATTGATGCTGTTGACGGAAGCAGAAACTTGAAAGAGAAGAGCGTAGAAAATTGGACGAACAGAATTTTCTTCTTTTAACAATAAACAAGAATATTAAGCAAATCAATCGGAAATTTTATCGAATCTTTTGAGCGTGGAATATGTTGGTAGATTACAAGGCAACACTTTTTGGAAAAACGTTGCAAAAAAAAATAATATATAAATATTTTTTTATAAATATCGATATATTTTATTGAGTAATAATAATTATTGGGACAATTATTATACTCAGCGTGAAATTCTAAGAAAAGACGCAATATAATTTATTTACAAATAATAAATTATATTGTGAAAAATAAATAAATAATTATTTATTATTAGGATATATTTTCTCAGACGGAGGAAAATATATTCGATAATTTTTTGCAATGTTGCAGCGCCTTGTAATACCACAACACAGTGCACAATGAGACGACAAAGGAAAAATAAGTGACTTTAAAAGTCAGGGTTGCCCACTACGTGATATTTTAATATTTGAGATAGTGCAGCCATGGGACGATAACACTGAGTGAATAGAAAAAAGTGGCGGTTGGTCGATTGTGATCGAACTGCGATCACTAAGGCAAACTGCGATCACTACTCAAAAGGTAAACAAAGAAATAATAAAATATTTATTATTTATTTATTAGATTAAGTTGACCAATAAATTTTTTAAATACGAATGTGTTAGTTTAAGAATTTTAATATAAGAATATATGTATGTGTTAATATAAGTATTTGTGTGTGTTGTGCCGGTGCAGCCGAAATATTGCTGCCGGCCAAAATATATTGGGAAATGTTAATAAATAAATTTAATAAACAAGGAATGCCAATGTTATCTTTTATGGTGTTAGCTTTGGAGGTACAATTACCACTTGAGGTGCGGACCTTGGCAATGTACTAATGGGCAACGTAAGTATGTAATGTGTATATATATTACACATATATTAACATACAATTTATTTAGTTTTGAAAAATGTATGTACCTTTGTTCAAATGAAAAGGGTAGGAGAAGGTACATACATGTATGTGGCAGAGGTTTGTAAATAGAATTAGACGGATAAACTGTGTGTAATTTATGACTCGTATTTCCGTACATATATATGTATGGAAAACTTACGAAGGTGGCAGTCGTCTGTAAGTAAGTATGTACTTACTAATACAGCAACATATGTACTTACAGAGATGCCGGTGGCGCAAATTGCGAGGTTAGGAGAAAGTAGAAAATCTTTCTTTTCACCAAGGAACAATTACACACAGTCCTCTGCCGCATAAGATAAGTAAAAAATGTAGTACTTATCTGGGGGATCCTGACGAGATGCCGATGATCTAGTGGTTCGGGCGGAGCGTGGGAATGAAAATCCAGCGACGTGATGTCCAAATGTAGATGATGATATCCGGCTCGAAGGACCAATGACTGTGGTGGCGGCAATGGGATTTCTTCCTTCTTGGGTGGTCGTAGAGTTGGGGATGAACAGGCTGTGAATGCTGAAACTCGAAAACCGACGCGAAAACAATTCGATATAAATGAGACAATTCGGGGCGCGTGGAGTTCACTTCACTGTGGTTTATTTTCAACTGGTTTACATAGGTAAAAGGAAGACTTAAAAACTAACTTAACATATGTCTGTTGGATAAAAGAGCGCGAGAGCCCTCGGTAACTCTCGCACTGTTTACGCCGTTTATGCTGCCTACTTTTCGGCGGCGAGTTTCGGCGTAAACAGTTAGTATACCCTTTTTTGACCATTTTCATTGTCGAAGGGTATAAAAATTGAGAATTGTTGAGGAAAATGAGATTTTTCAACGAAAAAAAGAAATCCAATGCCTTTTTTGGGAAAAGCTTTCCCTAAAAGTTAATCAACCAAAATTTGGAGGATTTGGCAGTACCAACAATGGCAATACAGCTCGGCGAGCATTCAGTGATAGTCACATTTTTTCTAAAATCAGTGGCATCGATGAGCAGCTTATTGCAAATTTGAGGACAATTTTGATTTGCGTTTCATGTCAGCTGCCAATCCATTCAAAAAAATTTGAAGCGTTTTGTTTAAAACTGCTTATTAAAAGCTTATTATCGACAAATACCCTTGGCTGCCAATGTCCGCAACTGTACATACAATTCTTATTCCCGCAACTGATATCATCCAAAATACAATCCTTCCTATCGGGTACTTTGGAGAGGAAGGAGCCGGATCGAGGAATAAATTTGATAAGTCTGATCGATGAATTCTTCTGATCCAATCAATTCGCCTGTGAATTTGGATAGGAGAATTCAGCGTCAAAAGAAAATGTATTTTCCATCAGACGTCTTGCAACTTTTAGAATCCACCATAAGATCAACCGACGAGATGGAGGATGAAAGCAGTTTTCCTGAAATAAGTTTTATAGAATTTTCATTCAATATCGAATTGGAAAACGAAGACCAGGATGTTTTATAAGTGATACACTCCACTGTGGAGAACATTTTCCATTCTATATATTATAAATTCGTTTTCATTACAGGACTTTTTTACATCTTCAATATTCTCCTTTGGGCTTGCCATGCCCACATTTGTGAAATAAAAACGCTTAAATATAATCCTACAATTTGTTTTTTCATGTTAAAATAGTACTCTGAACTTTTCTAACGCCCACAACTTTTCTAATTATAATAGATAGTGATCAGGTTGACCTAATGCAAAAAACCGGAACTAAATATGTCATCCGTTCTTGAGTCATTAATTTTGGCCACAAAACCGGGTCAAATTTCCCATAGTGAGATGCAAGACGGAGTGCACTGGTATGGGTGGAGCTACAAATATAATAGAGTAAATGTATCTGTATGCTCTCCTATAAATTGGGAGTTCACTTGGGGAGAGCGCACTCACACCGACATGCTGCCATAAAGAGAGAGGTCAATATGGCGTCTTTTTTCACAAATTTATAAATCTTGATTCATAAAACACAGATTTATTTATTATTTCACAATGCCCGAATGTATTTTTACTAAACACTTTTAGTGTTTCCAAATGTTTTGAGCCTAAGATGGGCATTTAATTCCGTCTTATTCCGCACTGAATTAAATTCGAGAGCTTTCTTTTTTTCTTTTCTTGCTTGTGACTACGACCGGAAAGTGGCAGAAAATTACGAGTAACTCCGGAAGGAATACAGAAATTGATTTGGTTATGCAGAATAGGGGAATCAATATCATACTTGATTAGTTTAAAACGTTACACCTAACATAATACGACGGTTAGTAAGAGAATGTAGGTTAATTAGAAGGAGTTTACTAGAGTAAGGTGATAAGTCTACACCTGACACCCAGTTAAAGCTACGCAAAGCGAAGAGTAGAAATTGCTTTTTATTGGGAAATGATGGAGTAAAACGCGAGGCGATATAGTGTCAATTTAATAATTGTTTTATTTCACATAAGCGCGACGGCGTTGTGTATCGTTCGGAAGTAAACGTAAGAAGAAGGAAAGTACAAGAAAACAAGAAAGAACTGATTCAGATCAGTGTGACCAAATTACAGAATATGATTGTTGCTAAATTAAAATATTAACATACTTGTAGTATTTCAATACTTTTGAACAGACTCAAATTTATCTTGGTGAATCTGGTAGTACGGCGACTTCAGGCAAGAACCGTATTCAAGAATTGGACGAACAAGAGAAGTGTAAATTAATTTCGTTGTATAAGGATTTAACAACTCTTTGGCCCATTTTTTTTATGAAAACTGCTTGAAATGCCTTATTGACAATTTGTGTAATGTGACGATCAAACTTCAGTTTATGATCAATGTGAATACCTAAATCATTTACCTTGGTTAAGTCAAAAGTATAGTTGAAGACTAATTAAGTACTGGAAACTATGTACATTACACGGTTTGCTTAAGCCTAACTTAACATATCGGATAAAAGAGCGCGAGAGCCCTTGATGACTCTCGCACTTTTTACGCCGAAATGCTGCCTACTTTTCGGCGGCTACGTTTCGACGTAAACATCCCGCCCCCTTGCAATACTGTTACAAATATAATATGAGGATGAAGCCGGGATCCTTATGGATGTCGCTGGAGGGGCTTTAGGGGCGCTGGCGGACTACGTCTTAAAGACACCGGATAGTACCTAGCCAAAAAGAGTGTTCTGGGTCAACGGCAGACCACCGTACGTCTCCATAGACGTCGGTCCCCAAATCGATGGAGATCCTGCTTGGCATATGTTACCGAGTGTCCTCCAGCGTAATGCCCGGGTAGCGGGTTTAAAGGTCTTTGCTAACCTTCTGTGCCCTGAGTCCTGATCTGAACCTCCTCCATTTTTAGAGTCACTGTGATGGAGAACTCTGGCAACGCCCTTGACCTGAACCAGGCGCGGCAAAACCCATCTTAGGCTGAAAGGCCAAAGGCCTTTGTCAATGAGGTGGGCATTCGGCTATATGGACTACACGCGTCCAACAGCACGCGTTCCTCGAAGGTCTTGCCTGCCACGTCCAGGCTGACCATGGCCGTCGACAGCATGCTGACTGCCACAGAGGGGGATGTCGCCAGGGACTCCGAAGGTGGAAGACGCGGTGCGGATGGCGTGGTTTGTTGCGTCTCGGGTTGAGAGGTAGTTGGATGGAGAAGCGTATGGTGGCCCTAGCCGCATGTGCGACAGGTGCTGCCACTGCGACATGAACCCTTAGAGTGTTCATGGGCAAGGCAGTTCGGGCAGTATTTGTTGATTAACACTTTAAGGCGTGGACTCCTCTGCATACGCGGCATCTAAAGGAGTTCACTCCTTTGCGCTTAGCTGGTGTTTGTGCCTTGGGTGGTGCCATCTCACTAATCTGGACAGGAGAAGGTGGATGTATGGATTAGTATTTGGAAAGAATATATTCACAGATGGACAACACAAGGTTAGGAAGGTGTCTAGACTCTGTCCTCTAAAGGAAGCAGGACTAATTTTGCTACTGGTCTTTTGGTGACGCCACGGGTGGTGAGGATGTCCATCACGCGGACAATGTTATCAGAACCAGGATGCGGCCCGCGTTGTCTTCTTTGAAAACCACCATATCAACTCTTTGAGGTATTCCTCTTGCCAACGCAAGCAAAACTGTTGATGCAGAGCCTTTAGTCGCTGCCATCGGTTGATGATGGATACAGCGTCTTTTTGGATTTCAGGCTCTGCGACGGACATGAACGAACCGCCGATCAGAAAATGGCCAGGAGTCAAGGCCAAAAGATCGGTGGGGTTCTCAGACATAGGAGAAATCGACCTGGAGTTAAGGCACGCTTCGACCTTGCAAGGGAGTGTGGATAATTCCTCGAACATGTACTTTAGTGAGGAAGTGGACTTGTAGAAGAGCGTTTTGAAGCTCTTTACTCCAGCTTCCCATAAGCCACCCATGTGCGGCGCGCTGGGAGGATTGAAGTGCCATTCGGGGTTTTGATGGCTGTATTTGGTGGATAAGATTAAGAGTAACTCTCTTGGTGATCGGTCGTGTTTGACTTTTGCTCCTAATAATTTTCATATGATTTTACCTTAACTCACTATAACTTTAACTTAGTTGATTTAAAACCGGTGGTAATTAGTCAATGGTAACTTTGTGCATATAAATTTAAGCTTATTTATCGTACAAGCTTATTTAAGAAATAAAAAAACTATTTGGGATGAGCCAAGCGGCTATGACGGGCGTGCACCTATGACGGGCGTGGATTCCGAGGCAGGAATTCACAAGATGTCAGTTATAAATTATGCCGCTAATTTACTGAACTTCCCATATATTAATAAACGTTTTTATTTTAGCTTAATTTGGTTTTATATGGTGCGTTGGCCCGTGTTTTGGCATGAAAGGCCTCCACGCAGAATCGGGACGGAGGATTTTGGTGCGCAGAGCGTTTGCTAAGATGCAAGTCGCCGCCACTGAAGTCAACCAACTTTTTTATGCCTGTATACATAAGTACATATGTTGATAACACCCTGGCCGTGGATAATTATGCGCCTTATGGCGAATGACCAAGTTGACATCACCGAGGGAAGCTTTATAAGTATCGCACGTAACTAGACTTTATGTCCCTTTTTAAATTTCTTTACTAATTCTAAATGTACGATTATTTTTCATGCCTACGTGATTATGAATACATACATTTATGTACATACATTGAGGGTACATATTGACCCAATTGCTGAACTGTAAGTGCGGTATAGCCGCTATGATTTCATTCTTTTCATTGTCTGGGCGGGTACATTTAGATCATAGGCAATTGGTAGCATTGTTTTCAGCCGGGGTGTAGCATACTAGGCAATTAAAGCCTTTTTTCAACCGAATAGCCAAAAGCCTGTGCTAGAGCAGTTGGCTTCATTCCAATGGAACGCTCTGATAGGGCGGACATTACAACATCTTCAATTGAAGTATCAGTAAAATCTGACTGCAGCTTCGAAAACGCCAAGTGCAGATTATAAAATTCTAACTTAGTCTGCCTGAGAATACTACTCAAATTGAGTTCCTTACCCCGACAGGCTTCGAAAGACCAATGAAGGCAAGAATTGCTGTTTATGGCGTCCTTAATACGGACGGTTAAGCCAACGCACTTGACATGGAAAACTCTGTCAAATAACCAGCAAGAAACAAAGTCTGGCTTTGAATCGGGAGTACACTTGTGTGAAATTGCACAACAGGCCTCCATTATTCAAGAAAGTGAAAAATTCTCTAAGATTTTTTAGAGAAATCAACTAAATCACGAAATTAGAAATAAAAGGACGCGGAGTTCGGCTTCAACGATTTTAATAAATGCGTAGTTGGCTTCAGTGCACAAACGAAACTGATTTAAGTGAGAGTGGGCCACAGTCCGACCACACTCCCCGAATTTGCCGTCGGCTTTTGCCGATCATCTTAACTTAAGAGATTAAATGACGACACTTCTTGTGTTCTCTTAAATACTAGCTTAACTACTTATTTTATTATTGATGAGCTCCAACAGAAAGTAATATGCCTCAACTTATGTAGGAACACCAAAAGAAAAAATAATTATACAGAAGCAAAGAGAAAAGAAGAAACAAAAACAAAAAAGCTAGGAAAGAACTGTTAAAAAGATAGAGAGCAAAGAAAAGAAAGGTTGGGACAATTATAACAACACAGCTGATTCCAAAGGGAGAGCTGTAAAAGTGAACACTAACACAAACGCAGTTCACTCGGAGAGCGTAAATAGTCGTGAGAGTGGGAGAGCGTAAAAGTGTAAGCTCGAAGCGAGAATAAAAAAATAAAACAACTACAGCTGTATCGTTGACACAAAGCAGCGCACTAAGAGAGCGGAGCAAACGTGAGAGAGCGAAATAAATGTACAGAAATACAATTTAAATTACAAATAACCAATTACACCAACGTTCTCTATGTTAAAGGGCAGAAGGCCATAATTAAAATTTTATTGTTTCAATTATGGAATCAAAATAACACGAAGTTGGTCGCGCTACGCAGGGCTGTCATATTTTTAGGCAATTCACCGGGTTGCCAGATTGTTTTTCCGATAACTTACAGGTTGAATCAGGAGAAATCAAAACCTACTGCGCAAGCAGTCCGCACATAGCATTAATTAATGCAAATAATAATTGACTTAAGAAATACATTGAATTATTTAGTTAAAATACTAACAAAATATTGGAACGTAAAAATGAATAAAACAAACCCCATAAACCTTTTGGTTAGTTAGAATAAAAATAAATGATGACCATCCACTCGTATTAATGTAAATTTATTTCACCTCAAAATAATCATAACAAGAAAAATAAATTATAATGTATATTTAATATTAATTAATATTAATATAATATATGCCACTAATTATTCTTATTTTCGGTGTTGTTAGGCCACAAGTTCCCAGAGTTAAGCAAGCAGTGCATATTAATTTATTTTTGGGACACGGGACCTTGAGATTGGAGTACGGTATACTTAGGAGCTGACCTTGAAATAATGCTGATTATAATTAATCCCTGGGGGAGTAATCAGCTGATCAAAGCACACCCAACTTCACCAACTCCAATAATTTCCAAGAAAAAAAAATAATAAGAAGAAGCTGAAATTTTGTTGGAAATTTTTAGTATAAACGGCTCACTCGAGGTTTTCTCGGTATTTTCAATTGTGGTTACCCGTACATAAAAAACGTCCAGCGCCATTTAGCTGAGTGCAGTGCAGCCGTGAAAAATCAAAGTGCGTCAGCCGTTATTTAAATAAAATTAACGAAGTGCTTTCGCCGATAAGGCAGTGTTTGCCAACACCATCGTCTCCCAACTGAAAGTGTTGGTAAAAATGCATTGTAAACAATCCGTTTGATTTTTACACCCCGGGTATGTCAGAAAACTGACCGACCATACAGAATTGGTGTTAACGGATAGTTTTTCCACAGTGTATGTAGCTGCTTCTTTTTTGCCTCAATCTACAGGTAGATTGAGTTGGCCATGTTGCCCAGCACGCCTGCTCAACGCGCTCTATTTGCGTCAAAGGAAGCAGAGTCGGCGTATTCTGAACCGAGGGACACTTCTCTCCGCCAAAATGTAATTAGTTACCCAACCTAAAACAAAAAGAATAGGGACTATTGTATCAAAAATAAAATAAAAATTAGACTTATTAGTGTGCTTTTCGACGGCCTCGACAGCTCAGTGGGTAGAGATGCTGACTGCTGTTCTAGAGGTTGCGGGTTCGAGTCCCGCTGAAGATCATGGAAACATTTTTCTCTACCAATCCATTCCGGATACACACAACAATCTATGCGCAGGAGGCAGCAGCAGCTAACACAATCCAAACATCAACAAGACCAAACTAATGCGCATATATCAACACCGATAGCACCAACACCATAATTGAGCGTTTACCCTTTGACCTCGTCATTGTTAGAAAATGAAAAAAATCAATTGATCGAAATAAATAAATAAAATAAATTAAATGTAAAAAAAAGTACGTTAAAAAAAAAATTTTTGTCACAATTATAAAAACTTATTATTTTTTTGTTGTTTTCGACTTCACCGCTGGAAGGCCTTTCAACGCTGGAGTTGCTGCAAACGTGTGAGTACTACAAAACCAACCCAATAGAAAACAAAAAACAAAAAAATCAAGAAAAGAATTATCCATTCTCACTGCAGGCACATCTGCCATGCGTCAGTTTTTTATACTTTATATATATAAATCATTATCCTTTTAATTGGCAATGCTCAAAAGATAGGAGTGGAAACAAAAGAAAACAATTATTAACAATACAGTCTTTAATTAATACATATAGACTTTATTTATACACGAAAACACAACATAGAAAATTCGTACCTCTTTGCTGTTGTCTGTTTAAACCAATAGATGAAAACCAGAGATAGCAAAATAAATCAGTTTAATTTCGATGTAACCATTGATAATAATGCGCCCTTTTCGTGGCCAAATTAAATACATACTTAAGAAATTAAAAACAAAACAATAGAGTATATGCACTCGTATATTTAATTATAATTAATATATAATTATCTTATTACATTTTTGATATAATACTAAGTTTTTTTTTTACTTATTATTCTAAACATGTGGCATTCTGCGAATCGGCTGTGTTTATTTGGTATGAACAACATCTGCTAACGGAGCAAGCAGTGCGAGCCTAAGCGAGGCCTTGGGTCTGTTAACAGCCAGATCTGTCGCTGACCCAAGGTTCCCGTCTTGTCAAGCGCCGTTTGAACCGTCGGCAGATGCCCGAATGCCCAGGCATATGACCGCCAGCATCTCTCTCAAGGGCGGCCGACTCCTCAGTAGAAGTTGAGCGAGCCGTCGGCGCAGTCAATACTGCAAATAAAACAAAAGTGCGTGATGTGACTATTTTATTTTATTGTCTTAAATTTTGCAATTAAATATAATTTTGTGTGTGCAGACGCAGCGATATCTGGACCTCTCGGCTCAATACCTCTGGTGAGTCTATTCCTTGCGGGGATCCGCCAGTGCCCATAAAATATTGTCCCGCCAAATCCGGTCGTGCGGCAACGGCTCCAGTGCATCTTCAGTGCAGTACGGGCATCCGCCACAGGCCAAATCGGTAGCGGTAGCAGCTACATAAGACTTTCAGGCCAGATCTGTAGCACCAGCAACCACAAACATCAGCAGCCGTCCGTCTTAGCTGCCTGTAGGCCCGTCTTTGCCTGCAGACTCTATATATTTCTCCTGGCTGGCGGCATCGTCCACAAACAATCCATGACCAGAAAAAAACACAATATGTCCCATTAGTTAAAATTCTCTACATATAAATTGTTATTAGTTTTAATATTTTGCGTTAGTTTGCCTTGCATGTTAGGTCCACGTGGGTAGGAAACTATGAAAGGATTAGGATATTATTAATAAATGTACAAGATATAAGGAAATTAAGTGCTAAGTTACCTTTTCTAGGGGAGATGGGGCGGCCTTAGTTGGCCAGGAACGGGTGATGCTCCAAAACTCCAGAGCAGGAGCATCACATGGTTGGGTGGGTGCGCGGTGACTTGGCTGTCACCAATGGCTGTTGTTGTTGTCTTTTGTCCCTCGTAGAGTAGTTTGTGCTTGTAAATAAATTGAAATGTATTAAAATGTGTATTTTATGTGCATTTTGGTTTGTTTACCTTTTGTCAGTGATGCGTATTTTGTGTAAATGCCGACGATTATCGATATATTGGTGCGCGGGCTGGAGGAAAAACACCTCCCCAAGTGCTGCTGAGCTAGCCGGCACGGCCCAACTAAGGCCGCCCGATCTCCCCTAGGAAAGGTAATTTAAAAATTCATTTTTGTATATGCTATACATTTATTTACTATATCCTAATCCTATCATCCTTTCCTACCCACGTGAACCTAACATGCATAAACAAAACTAACGCAAAATATATAAATTAATAACAAAATTAAATCTAGAGAATTATAACTAATGGGACATATTTTGTTTTGTTATTTCAGACCAAGGACGTAAATGCAGCCACCAGGCAGGAGAAAATATATGCCTGCAGGCAAAGACGGGCCTACAGCAGCTGAGATGGTGTGCTGCAGTAGCAGAGCAGTATCACTGGCCTTCTGTGGCTGCTGCTGTTCGTGGTTGCTGCTGCTACAGATCTGGGCTTAGAGACTAAAATACCGGATTTGCTGTAGCTGCCCGCGCACAGAGAGCCGTTGCGGCCCGGTAAAAATATGCGGCTGCTGGTGTGGCACCAGTCAGCCGTGGTGCGGGAGTCGTGGCCGTAAGACAAGATTTGGCGGACGATGTGGACCCTGGCGGATCCCTACAAGGACCGGACTCACCAAAGTAGACAGGTGTTACAGCTGAGAGGTCCAGGGAACGCTGCGTTTTATTATTTCGCAGAATATATCTACGTCGACCGCTCGCTCAAATGCTACTCCGTTAGCAGATGTTGCTCATACCAGGGCAGCTGTGTTCATCGATATATGTATATCAACACTCGAAATGAACACAGCCGATTCGCAGAATGCAACAAAATTTAAATTTAAATTTAAATTATACCCGAGATATTGCGTATTGTAAAATTACTATACCTTCTGGCTGCCAGACTTAATTGTAAAGAAGTACTCTCCAAAACAAAAGAGTCGTACAGCGGTATCAGTAGTACTTCAAAAAAATAGTAGAATTAACCTCTCACTTTCTTGCCTACCAAAACGCTTTCTAAGTTGTATGTTGATTATGTATGCTTTGATTACCACTTACTTATATTTATTGAAACTTGGTTGAAACCTGAAGTAGAGAATTGCTCATTTTTCCCTGATACGTACACCTCTTTCAGGTGTGATCGTTTTTTATACCCTTCGACCATTGAAAATGGTCAAAAAAGAGTATACTAACTTTGTGCAAATGTCTGTCTGTCTGTCCGGATGTATGGATGACCAGATGAACACACAGATCTCAGCTATTATAAAAGCTAGAGACACCAAATTTGGCATAAAGGTTTCTGTGTACCAGGCGCAGATCAAGTTTATTTCAAATGTTGAGTATCACGCCCACCGCCTCCACAAATCAATAATTTAATTTTTAAACTTAATTTATAAGCGCTGTATAAAAGATACAACTTTCTGACTTTCACATATACTAAGCTGAATGAAATATCTACGTATTCTCTAAATCCGATCGGACAAAAACACAGAAAACAGGGAGGCGGGCGAGCGCCATCTGTTGGGTTTAATTTTCAAGCATGTGCCTATGTATATGTGTATGGATTTAACAAATTAACTACACTAGATCATGGGTCGAAGGGTATCCCACTGTCGCGTGCCGCGCGACTGTTTCTTTTCTTACGGTTGTGTAATAACATACGCGGACTTTATTTCACAATTTTCGTGGGCCTTATTTTAATTTGTTTTGTAATAACGCCCGCCATGTGTGGTGCTCGAGGCGGTGTGAACGCAAAGTCGCATCCGCTTTTTGATGCGAATTCGCGAATTGCGTCCTCTTGCTCCTCGATCTTCAGTCGCAGATCGTCGAACTGGCGACTCGCTCCGACGAAGTTCGTCGCGTTGTCGCAGTGCACGATCTTCGGACATCCTCGGCGACCAACAAACCTTTGAAAACATAACAAAAAGGAGTCAGTGGAAAGATCGGAAACAACTTCTAAATGAACTGCCTTGGACGGGGCTGGACAAGTACCATGAGTAACGGTGTTGCGCTTATATAATCTCAAGGATTCAAATGGATCTCGTCTTTACACTATCAATTGGAATGGCCTATCAGCTTCATTCACCATTACTTGGTGGTACATCTTCTTGACATCAGCTGTCAAAGCGAAACGATGTAACCTGAAGCGAAGAAGAGTTGAATACAAGTCTTCTTGAATTGTAGGCCCCACCATCAGAATGTCGTTAAGAGACACGTGTGTGGACGTCTTACAGGACGCGTCAAAAACCACACGGAGTTTTGTTGATGTACTCTCAGGTCTCAGAACGCACTGATGGGGAATTACGTAGTGCGGAGTAGACGTAACATCTATGTCAGATGGTGACATATGACCTAAGTACTCTTCCATAAATTCAAGATACATTTTCTTCAAGCCTTGGTCACGAGTTAGTCTTTTTTCAAGCGACAAGAAACGCCGTTTTGCAACCTCGAACGAGTTGCCTAAAACGTTTGGGTCTGATTTAAACGGCAGTCTATTTTCAAAGCGTCCCGAGGGACGAGCTGTTGCTCTGGCGACCATATTTTACTAGTAGATGGCAATTCCTCTAGTGACCAAAACTTCTGCAGCGTGTTATCTATCGAGACAAGCAATTCTTCTTGGCAACTTAACGTTGACGCAGTACTTTGGGAGCTGGACTCTTTGGAGCATATTTTCCAGCTACAACCTAGCCAAGAAGGGTTTTTTGCATAACCGGATACTCCGGACCTTGCTTTATCTGACCGACGGACAACAACTCGAAAAATGACTCTGCCCCAATTAGCATATCTATCCGTTGAGGTTTGTAAAAGTATGGGTCAGCTAATGGTAGGTTCTTTGGGATTTTCCAGTCGCTGACGTTGACTGACTGGTCTGGGTGATACCCAGAAATTGATTTTAATACCCAAAAATCAAACGCGAACTCACTACCAGTTATTCGCGACTTCACCACCGTATTTATTTTATTCTTGACTTGAGAATTGGCTGCACCTATACCAAGCAAGTTAATACTTGACTCTTCTTTTCGGATCTGTAAGCGTTGAGCTAAATCTTCAGTTACGAAGTTAGTTTGTGACCCAGAGTCAAGAAGTGACTTCTAGTTCAGACGCTTACGATCGACGTTGCAATAATTACCCTTTTCAACGCTGACGCATGCATAGAATGCGTAGTGGAAGGGTGATCTTGGCTTGGAGGAGGAGAAATATTCTCTGAAGGTGGTGGTAGCGCTAAGCTATTTTCAGTCACTGTGTATCTATGCAATAATTGCTGATGCGAGCGACCACAAACTCGACATTTTATAGCTTTGCATTTTACAACAGTGTGACCCTTTTAAAAACTCAAATCTCTGCATGACGGAGAGACGAGCGAACGGACTACAAGTTTCTATTAAGTGGTCATTTGAATTGCAGTAACTGCAGGTCTGATTGGTGCTAGTTGAAGAGCAGGCAAATGAACTTTGATTATGCTGCCTGTTTGGAACTACTTTTTCCGATTTTGGCTTTGTCGATTCTTCAGCAGTTAGATGCTGATATCGACGGTTCAATACCCTTTCAAAATCGGACCACAAAGGTAATTTGTCATAATCTAGCTGCTCTTCCTATTTTTGTTTGGTCACATTATCTACTCTATTTAATACCAAATGAATCAGCATTGCATTCGCATTTTAGTGTCATCGCCTATCGATAGAAATGAACCATATATAGATGACACAGTATCTGTTGGATCCGAGTCAGTTACTAGTATAACAAAAATGTACTTTTATATTAAGTAGTAGCCTTTTACATTAAGTAGTAGCTTTTTTCTAGTAAGTAGTATACATACATACGTATAACTTGAACACATAATGAAACGCTGTTAATTAGCATAAGCTAGCTGTAAGTGTTTACTTTGTGCTCTTCCCTTCTCCTTGTGCCAAAAATAGAATCACTCTCATTTGGATCATTGAACTTGGTGGTGTTTACTTTCAATCCGTAACAGCCTAGCTTATTTTCACTTTCCGCGAAGTTCCGTTTAAAAATAAGCAATAATTAAATTGCTTAATTACTTAACGTACTACAAATCCGTGTTATTATTATTTTCGGTTTTGAAATTTGTTCATGGCGCCCGAGCAGGGACAATCGGAAAGTGTCTTTTTAAACTTGTTGCGTATATAAGTTTAAAACATTTTATAATTAAATACAAATTTTCAAAATTGCTTGGCTGCGCGGTATCACCCCAGTTCCATTTGTCGCGTTCACAATACATTGAGTATTGCATATTTGGTGCGGCTAATCTTCGCCTGAGAGTGACCTGTGGCTGAAATTAAGCAATCACTTTAATCAAGCTCATTTGTAATCTGGAGTGTCTTGCCACCCAATAGAAATTGACTTGGATTCTAGGGAAGTGGATTCGTCTGATGAACAGGTAACAGTGCCAAAACAAAAGAAAATTTAAAAGTAGACTTGAAGCATTGGCAGCTCAAGTACTTGCATTTTTGTATTGGCATTGAGATGTCATATCTTATTAAAAAGTGTGCACACAATTCGAAGCAAAAAAAAAAAGAAAATCTGAGCTAATCGAAATATCTAAAAATTAAAATAAAACACAAAAGTATTCATTTAAACAAATTAAAATCATCTCGCTTGCAAAAAAAGTTTAAATCAACCCTGGCACATAACCAAAACGGAATAAGCGGACAGTTAGGTTTAACAAGTGGCGGCAAAAATTGTCTCTCTTTCGTTCGCATGTTTCTACCTTACTTTTGATCCGACCGCTTGCTATACCTTGTGTTCCTTTGCTGCGTTCCGATATTTCGCTCTCTGTGCATTAGATGCTCAGGGCTTCTTTGTTGACATCGCAATTTACTGCAATTTGCCGCTCTTCTGTTCTTCTATCACTTCAAAGTAATAAACCGGAACAATATTACAAATTAAAATAAAAACAACAAAACAAACAACAAATTATTATTATTTGAAAATACATTTAAAATTTGGTTTATACCATAAAAAATTTCTATCATGAGTAAAAACGACTCTAAAGACCAGAAGTCGACTATTGTCGAAAAAGGCTTAAAGGGTAATGACCCCGACTGCGGCAGCACGAAGCTGAACAAGCTGTTTGTTCGCTTAGACAAGGTAACAGAGGACATTTCCCGCATAAAACATAAATTTGAATCTGGCTCTATATCAAAAAATCAGTTTGAACTGCAATGCCGATTAGATATGTTAAATTCCTATATTGAAAAGGCAATGAGTTTGCAATCAGAAATTGATTTTTTGGATCCTGAAAATGATAATCGATCCGGTTTAGAAGAAATTTGTGTAACAACTAAAGCATTATTTATGTCAGCTCTAGCTCCAAGTGGTAATAAATCACAAACCCAAAATGCGCCAAGCTATATTAGCCACCATTTAAATTTACCAAAACTGAAACTACCTAACATACTCGTATATTTAGTGGGAAGCATGCTGAATTTAAGCAATGTATCAGTTTATTTGAAAGTTTGGTAGATTCAGATAATTTAATCTCGGACATTGAAAAATTTAATTATTTAATTTCATGTCTATCAGATGAAGCGTTAGGCACAGTACAAGCATACCAAATGTCAGCAGCAAATTATCCAAAAGCATTAGCAAGTTTATTATTTTCCTTATTTTCTTCGATACGCTCGCTCAGCTGTTTGACATTCCTCCTGCGACTAAGCCATCTGCATCCGCATTGATGCCAATAATTGATAAGGTTTCGGCACTTTTTGAGTCCCTTTTGTCGTTGGGTAATGAAAAAGACGTAGCCAATGCAGTGATCATTCATCTCGTACTATCTAAGGTAGATTATATTACAAAATCAAAATATGAAGAGCAACTTGATTATGATGTTTTGCCCAAGTGGTCTGACTGCGTTATAAATCTCAATAGGCGATATCAACATCTGACTGCAGAGGAATCCTCAAGAGCCAGAGTTGAACCAAAACCTGAGATCCCAATAAGAAAACCCACAAAGTGATCATTTGCCTGTTCCAAAGCTACAAGTTTAGTTGATCCGAGTTGTCTGTATTGGAACTCTAACCATAGTATTGTCAACTGTCAAGGGTTTGCAGCAATGCCTGTTCTGGAACGGTTTGAATTCTCCAAAGCTAAAGGGTTATGTATAAACTGTCTTCATCAGGGATATATGTAAAACCTCAATGTGCACATACTCTAAGTGCGGAGTTTGCTCTAAATCGCATCACACCTTATTGCACAGGTATATACCTCAGAATCAGTCCCATAGTCAACAGACTGAGCCAGTTCTTAGCGCTCAAGTAAATCACATTGCCAGTGACAATGAGCAATCCATACTTGCTACAGCTGTAGTCAAAGTACATGATAGGTTCGGACAGGTTCATTTTGCCAGAGCTTTATTAGACGGAGGTTCTCAAGCTAATTTTATTACAGAGAGCTTTGCACAAACCCTTCGGCTCTCAAGAACCAATAGTAGCTTGACTGTGTCAGTATTAGGCAAGTCAAATTTAGTAGCCAAAGATGAAGTCAGTGCACTCTCGAGTAAATAACTACCAGTTTAGTGCAGATTTTTGGATTTTAAGTTCAATTACGTCAGATCAGCCAGATTATAACCTCCCGATCAGCAAATGGAAAATCCCAGCTAACCTTGAACTAACTGATCCTCGTTTCCACAAACCTCAGAAGATAGACTTGCTAATTGGAGTTGATCACTTCTTTGAGATGCATTATTAGGATGGGTAGTAGCGGGTCGATGGAAACAATTAAACACTCACCCGGTATCTTGTGCCATGATTGCTACTTCAGAACATGGTACATTAGAAGCTCTTGTAGAAAGACTTTGGGAGATAGAAGAAATGCCGAAATTATGTTCAAACGTTAAATATTCAGCTGAGCAACTTGCATGTGAGGATCATTTTAAGAAAAATATACGCCAGTTGTCTTCAGGTAGATTGGAGGTTAGTTTGCCATTTAAATCTGACCCGTTTGGTTTGGGGTCTTCATTTGATGCAGCTAAGCGTCGATTTTTATCATTAGAGCGTAGAGTGTCTAAAGACTCTACACTCTATTCAATGTACACTCAATTTATGAAAGAGTACCTTGAGTTAGGCCATATGTCAGCTACAAATAATCAGATTCCACCAGGACCACATTATTTCATACCACATCAGTGTGTCCTGAGGCCTGATAGTAGTACCACCAAACTTCGAGTTGTTTTTGATGCCTCGTGCAAGACAATATCACAGAAATCATTGAATGATATGCTTATGGTGGGTCCTACTATTCAGAGGGAACTAATTTTGTCTTTAATTCGGTTTCGTTTGAATCGGTATGCACTGACAGCCGATGTAGAAAAAATGTATAGACAAGTAATGGTGGCTGAAAAAGACCGCAACTTTCAACTCGTGTTGTGGCGAGAAAAACCAACTGATAATTTGCAAGTCTTTCGGTTAAATACCGTAACTTATGGCACATCAGCAGCTCCATTTTTGGCAATACGATCCTTGCAAGAACTTGGTTTTCGCCATAAGGATTCGCATGCCACTGGAGCTGAAGTGATTTGCAATGACTTTTATGTGGATGACATGCTCACAGGAGCTGACGACCTTGACACACTAAATTTAATATGTAAACAAGTGTTGGAAATCTTAGCTTCGGCGGACTAAAATTATCAAAGTGGTTTTCTAACCATCCACAATTATCAAGAGGAAATCAATGTGAAAAATCCTATAACTTCAATGATGCCGATTCTACCAAGACCTTAGGAATGACGTGGATTCCAAAAAGTGATATATTTCGATATCGCTTTGACAAACAATTTCAGGATATAATTCCTACAAAGCGCACAATACTTTCGATCAGTGCTTGTTTGTTCGATCCACTTGGACTATTAAGTCCAATAAGCGTCACTGCAAAAATGTTGCTGCAAGAAATATGGCAGTTGAAATTAGATTGGGATGAGTCTATCCCCATGTCGTTGACTACAAGTTGGTCAAAGTTCACGCAAAATTTGCAGGACATTCATACTATTGAAGTACCAAGATACACTTATGCTAGTGGATCCTCAAGAGTTCAGATTCATGGATTTGCAGACGCATCCAGCCACGTTTATGGTTGTTGTTTATATGTTCGAGCACTTTATAAAAAAAAAATACGATGCCAGCTGCTCGCAGCTAAGGCAAAGGTAGCTCCATTAAAAACAAAAACAATTCCAAGGCTTGAATTATGTGCGGCCACAATGTTGGCCCAATTTTGGTCTTCAATAAAACATGTACTTGACCATTGTAGAATCGAGAGTGTGCATTTTTGGACAGATTCTGAAATCACACTACATTGGATAAATACTTCGCCATCCATGCTTGCAACTTTCGTAGCCAATCGTATTGCTACAATTCAAGAATTGTCTCAGAGAATATCCTGGCAACATGTACCAACTAAATTTAATCCAGCAGATATTGCATCTCGCGGATGTACTGTTCAGGAACTGAAGGATTCTCTTTGGTTCAATGGACCTTACTTTTTATTAGAAAATGAAGAACATTGGCCCAAAAATAATCATATAGCGATTCCAGCTGACATGTTAAATTTAGAATTTAAGAAAACTGCAAATGTCTTTATTGCGACTGGAGAAAACTTTTTGGTAAAATGGATGAGTCGCATTGGGTCGTATATAAAGCTAACTCGTATTCTCGCTTATATATAAATTTCTATATAAATTTATATATAAATTTCTAAATTTGTGTAAAACACAGAAATGATCGAAACAATTAAGTTCCGATGAGCTGCATTTCGCCTCGTTGAAATTATTTGAAATTATTCAAAGAAACGAGTATGTAAATGAATATGACAAAATTAAGAAAGCCAAACCCCTTCAGCCTGGTTTACAGGCATTAACTCCCTTCGTCCAAAAATTCTCTAAAAGTAAAAGACGCTTTTCTTTAATCAGAGTAGGTGGCAGACTTTTAAATACTCCATTGTCACGTAACACTAAATTTCCGATTTTATTGCCAAACAAAAATCATTTGGTTGAAATATATCTTCGACATTTACATTTAAAAAATTATCATGCCGGTCCAAAAGCAATGCTCAGTCTGCTTCGACAAGAGATTTGGATCGTAAATGCTCGAAGAGAATGCACTCAAATAGTTCGGAGATGCATTCATTGTTTTCGATATAAGCCAAAATTATTAGGCCAAATAATGGGTGATCTACCCAGAGACAGATTTTCCGCAGTGCGTCCCTTTTATATCTGTGGAGTTGATTTTTGTGGACCAATAAACATTTCATTACGTATTCGTGGCCGGCCACCTATTAAAATGTATATAGCAATATTCGTATGTTTTGCTTCGAAGGCTGTTCACATTGAGTTGGTTACTGATTTATCCACTAATTGTTGTATTATTGCCCTTAGAAGTTTCATCGCAAGACGTGGCGTTCCGCGGAGGATATATTCCGACAACGCGACGAATTTTCTAGGAGCCAGGAACCAGCTCCAGGACCTTCTGAAGGCATTCGAGGAGCAGAGGTCTCAACTGCAGTCGTTCGCAGCGGAAACCGGGATGGACTTGCAGTTCATACCCCCCCGCGCCACCCACTTCGGAGGCCTTTGGGAAGCAGCGGTGAAGTCGGCGAAGGGTCTGCTGCTGTGGCAAATAGGAGACGCCTCCCTCACAGAGGCAGAGGTCCGCACCCACTTGGCAGAGGTCGAGGCAATCCTCAACTCGCGTCCGTTGACGCCATGCAGCGCAGACCCCAACGATGGAGAAGCCCTAACACCAGGGCACCTGCTCATAGGCCAAGCCCTGCGTTCGCTGCCGCAAGGATCCGAGCGCGACGAGCAGACCAAAGGGTGGCAGTATACGCGCAGGTGGCAGCTGATGTCAATGCTCAGACAGCGGTTCTGGCAAGCGTGGTCCAGGGACTACATCCTGGAGCTGCAAGGCAAGGCCAAGTGGCAGGTCGAGGCGGCCAATCTCGAGGTCGGTGCATTGGTCATCGTGCACGACGACAACACTCCACCCTAGCATTGGATTACCGGCAGGGTCAACGCAACCATAAAAGGAGTGGATGGCAAGGTTCGAGTGGCCGAGGTGAAAACGGCAACCGGCGTTTTTAAAAGGCCAATCCATAAGTTGTCGGTTTTGCCAATTATCTAATTTAAGTTACTATCAATCGGTTTTCAATTATGAATTGTTCTTTTTGAAGTTTAGTCCTTCAACGTGGCCGGAATGTTGGATCCGAGTCAGTTACTAGTATAACAAAAATGTACTTTTATATTAAGTAGTAGCCTTTTACATTAAGTAGTAGCTTTTTTCTAGTAAGTAGTATACATAGATACGTATAACTTGAACACATAATGAAACGCTGTTAATTAGCATAAGCTAGCTGTAAGTCTTTACTTTGTGCTCTTGCCTTCTCCTTGTGCCAAAAATAGAATCACTCTCATTTGGATCATTGAACTTGGTGGTGTTTACTTTCAATCCGTAGCAGCCTAGCTTATTTTCACTTTCCGCGAAGTTCCGTTTAAAAATAAGCAATAATTAAATTGCTTATTTACTTAACGTACTACAAATCCGTGTTATTATTATTTTCGGTTTTGAAATTTGTTCAGTATCGATAAGGCTTCTAAGAGAGGATGCAGATTGCTGATTCATTTTAGGAAGACTAAACAATGATGATATATTGTTTATAAAGATAAGGCATTCGTTATTGTAGACTCTCCTTGGTTTAATAGCCTTTTCATAGTTGCTCTCGGTGACTTGGAATGCCTTAATCATTCCCAAGGCGTCACCAGAGAGACAGGAGATCAGATGATTAAACTTTTCTTATCATTATGAACAAGAGTCTCGAATAATCCCATAAAATTCTTGAACTCAGAGTAATTGCCGCTAAATTTAGGTAATGCCAAATTAGGGAGTCGAGCTCGAGTTGGTGCCATCGGAGCCGAAACTTTTTCTTTTGTTTCGCTCGCTGACTTCACGGTTGAAAGAAGCGACATAATTTTCGCTTTAGTCGTGATAGACAATTCCTCCAACTCGGCTCCAAACTGTAATAGATATAGATAATATAGCATGTAAGGTAAACACATATTGTATTAACATAACTATCGTATCGAATAACAGCTGTTTGATATCGATCTATTATAAATTAAAGCAACCATGTATAATATCGATATATCCAATGCAATGTACGATAAATAAAAAGCTATCGAGTAAGATTTAGTAAGATTTAGTTTAATTCTCAGGAACTTGCAGACGGAGATAGGAGCAGCAACCGACATGCTTACGCAAATACAAATGCGCAATAGCGTTAATGCGAGTGGCAGTGAGCAGCAAGAAGAAGCAGCGCGGGAAAATAATTTAGACGCCCGACAAGATGACGCTGGTATTTCAAATAGTGATGAAATTCAAATTTGTGCGGAATCTAACGACAACGGTGCAGGGTCTTCGAGCATGTTTCTACTGGCAAAGGAAGTACTGTTAGAATTTACTGGTCAAACGTCAGTGCGTAATTGGATAATGCAGTTGCAAAATGTGGCTAGTGCATATAATTTGACCAAAATGCAATGTCGCTTGCTGTGCATGGCAAAACTCAAAGGTGTTGCACTTCAATGGCTTCATGCTGACCCAGCACGCATTATTCAATCTTTTGAGGAGTTGTTGCAGCAATTAAAATTGGCATTCGATGGGAAAGTAACTAAAGGAGAATTACGACGCAATTTTGAACGGCGTAACTGGAAGTTTGGAGAGAGTTTTGTAACTTACTATGACAGTAAGGTTGGATTGGCGCGAGACGTTAACATGGATGAAGAGGAGTTGGTGGATGGAATTATCGAAGGGATTCCAGTCGACAATCTTCGCATGCAAGCAAAATTGCAGAGTTTTGAGAGTGAAAAAGTTTTTCGGGTGTTTGCTGGGATGGTACTACCTATACAACAACGGATTGATGCTAAACGTGTTGAGGCAGCGCGGAGCAGTGCAGTGAAGGAGTTGCGTTGCTATAATTGCAATATAAAAGGACACTGGAAAAAAGACTGCAAGCTACCAATTCGAGAGAAGGGAACATGCTATGGATGTGGATCTGCAGAGCATCTGGTAGCTCAATGCCCCAAGAGGAAATCGGAGGATAAAAATAATTATGTAAGATCAGTTGAAATTTATTTTAGCAAAGGTATTAATAAGTCAATTATTACAGAAGCCCTCATAGATTCGGGAAGTTCAGTATCATTTATTAAGATAAATGATGGAGTGGATCTGCAACAAAGTTATAACTCATATTTTGGGCTAAATGAAAGCCAGCTAATTACGTTTGGAAAAACACAATGTTATGTAAAGAAACAAGAAGTTAAAATATATTTTGATTTGATAATTGTTTCCGACGAATCTATGAGGTGTGGAGTAGTTCTGGGTAGAGACTTTATGAAAAAATTTGATCTGAAAATTGATTTAGCGGCATTAAAAATTGTTACGGTAGAGCGTATTGAAAATCAAGACGAAAACACGAAGGAAGAAATTAGTGTATTGGAAGATGAAGATTTAGTAAATGAACTGCCAATGCAGGAAATAAAACTAGTTAAATTGTTAGATAGCAGACAGTTAGAAGAGAAATTGTTAGATGAGAAATTGTTAGATGAGGAATTGTTAGAAATTAAAAGTAAGAGTAAGGAATTAGACAATGAATTAGTTAGTGAGAGATTACGAAAAGTAGAAGATAATACAAAAGGGCATGCAGAGGTAAATGATAATTTTGAAGATGCTTTATTACAGATTTGCATTTTAGACAATGAAGTAAAAGAACATTCATACAATATTGGAGAACAGGTAGACTGGCAAGTGCGATGTGAATTAGAGACAATTTTAAGAACGATGTACATATGTTAATGCGGAAAAGCCTATTATGCCAAAAGTTAAATGCGAAATGAATATTACGGTAGAGAATGAAAAACCTTTTAGTTGTTCACCAAGAAGACTATCATATGTAGAGAGAGAGAAATTACAGGTGATGTTAGATGAGTATATGCGGGATGGTATAATACGAGAGAGCAGTTCAGAGTATGCATCGCCAATATTGTTAGTTAAAAAGAAATCAGGTGAGTTAAGAATGTGTATTGATTTTAGGAGACTTAATAAGGTGGTGATAAAAGACAACTATCCTTTACCGTTAATAGATGACTTGCTTGATAGGTTAGTGAATAAAACAATATTTACGAAGCTGGATTTAAAAAATGGGTATTTCCATGTGTTTATGGATAAGGAAGGAAAATACACTTCGTTTGTCACCCCTTTAGGCCAATACGAATTTTTAAGAATGCCAATGGGGCTGAAGACAGCTCCACAAGTTTTTCAAAGATTTGTTAATAATATATTTAGGGACATGATAAAAGAAAATAAGGTTATAATATATATGGATGATATTATGATTGCGAGTGCGGGTATGAAGGAACATTTACTAATTTTGAAAGAAGTCTTTAGGCGTTTAGTGGAAAATCAACTGGAATTAAGAATAGACAAGTGTGAATTTTTACAAGATAAGGTTAAGTATTTGGGATTTGAGATAAGTAAAGATGGCATTAGAGCAGAAGGAAAGGGATTGGAAGCAGTTAGAAATTTTCCCATACCAGTGAAAACGCAGTCTGTTCATAGTTTCCTGGGGTTGTGTTCTTATTTTAGAAGATTTATAAAAAACTTTTCGACGATAGCGAAACCGTTATATGATTTATTAAGAAAGGATAAAAAATTTAAATTTGAGGAAAAAGAGTTGGATTGCTTTCAACAGTTAAAGGATAAATTAGTTGAGGCACCGGTTTTAGCCATGTTTGATCATAAGAAGGAAACTGAGCTTCATTGTGATGCCAGTGCATTAGGATTTGGGGCGGTATTGATGCAAAAAGAGCATGATGGAAAATGGCATCCGGTATTTTATTTTTCGAAAAGGACAACAGAAACAGAAGCCAAATATCATAGTTTTGAATTAGAAACTTTAGCAATTATATATGCTTTACGGAGGTTTAGGATATATTTGCAAGACAGACACTTTAAGATAGTGACAGATTGCAATTCTTTAACGTTAACGTTAAATAAGATTGAGCTTAATCAGAGAATTGCCAGGTGGGAATTTTTGGAATTACAAGAATTCGATTATGAATTGAAGCATAGAGCGGGTAAACAAATGCAACATGTAGATGCACTTAGCAGATGTAATGATGCGATTATGATCACTGAGACAAATAGTTTTGAAACCAATTTGATAATTGCTCAGGACAAAGATGAAAAGTTACAGAATATTAAAAAATTGTTAGAGGAAAATGAGCATAAGCTTTACGAAATGAGGAATGGCATTGTGTTTAGGAAAACCAATGATGGTAGATTACGTGTATTATATCTGATCGTGGTAGTTGTTTTACATCAGCAGATTTCGAAGATTTTTTAAATGATTTGAATGTAAAACACATTAAAATTGCTACGGGTTCTCCGCAGGCAAATGGACAGGTAGAGAGAATTAATAGAAGTTTAGGACCTATGATTTCTAAATTAAGGGAACCTGAGAATGGACAATATTGGGACTCTGTGATTGAGGAAGTAGAGTATACGTTGAACAACACGCAGCACTGTATTACCAAGTGAAATGCTGTTTGGATTAGCTCAGAAAGGGAAGGTTAGTGATGAGTTAGAAGCAAAGTTAGAAACGATGAATCAGTTAGAAAATAGTAGTGAACGGAATTTAGAGCATATTAGAGAAATAGGTGAAAAAAATCAAGTATTATCACAGGCAAATAATGAAAAGGCATTTAATGAAAAGAAAAAGGTAGCGATAAAATATAGTGTGGGGGATTATGTGATGGTAAAATATTTCGATAGTACAGCAGGGGTAGCAAGAAAATTAATACCTAAAACGAAAGGTCCGTATGAAATATTTAAAGTGTTAAAGAATGATAGATATATATTGAAGGACGTCGATGGTTTTCAATTAGCTCGAAACCCGTATCAAGAGGTATGGAGTGCGCATAATATGGAGTGGATTAAAATCTAAAATATTTAATTAATGTACGTTATAAGAATAAGAGGAAGATAGAGGGCTATCTTTTAATCAGGATGGTCGAATTGTAATAGATATAGATAATATAGCATGTAAGGTAAACACATATTGTATTAACATAACTATCGTATCGAATAACAGCTGTTTGATATCGATCTATTGTAAATTAAAGCAACCATGCATAATATCGATATATCCAATGCAATGTACGATAAATAAAAAGCTATCGAGTAAGAAGTTTGATCTCGAAGCGTCGGTACAAAACAAGAGCTAAGAAATAAAGATTATAGTACTTTCTACATATATATAAATAAATAAGAAATAATAAGAAGAAAATAGAGATAATATTGCCTACTACAAAACTCATCATTTTCATCAAGGCTTTCAATATGTTCTTGAAGTCCGGTTGCCTTGACAATAGCTTCGGACAAATGTTGAAGCCTGCACTCAAGCTCGGAGGCGTCTAGTGGTATAGTACCAGTTTCTAGACGCTGTTCTACCCGGCGAATGCTCTTTACATATACTCGTAGCCTTTTTCTAAGGTCGTCAATAGACGTCCGACTCACTTTTGGCTTTTTTTGTTCCATTTTAATGGACAAAAACGAGAAAGTATATGTTTTTTATTGTATAATACAATAAATGACGAAAACAAATATACTTGAATAATTGTCGAAGCACTAGTTATCGAAAAATAATTTGTTGCAAGTGATACCGAAAAAGAGTTATGCCAGACCAAAGTAGGTCACTTGCCGTTTGAGTTCAAGCGCGCAAACAAAATTGACAACAACAATGCTAGTGAGCGGGTGACGTGCGAAAGCGAAAACAAAAAAAATCACGCTGTAGCTTGCTGTGTAAATGTGCGTATGTATGTATGTATGTATGTACATATGTATGCATCTAGAAGTGCAGCTGGCGGACGAACGAATGGGAGAGCAAAGAAACGAAAAATTCGCCGCTGCAGCTGGTATACACGTAGGTGTGTATGTATGTATATGTACATACAATTGCTTAAACTTAGCAAATTGGTATTTGCAATCGAATTATGGACGAAAGTTTGTGAGAGGGGTCGACAGTGGAACATGGAACAACAAACAATTGCATCCAATAGCAGTTCAAATATATAAGAACTTAACTACGATGCCTGTGTGTATGTATGTATATACGCATATGTTGGATATGTGGCGTATATATGTATATGCATGTAAATAAGCTCAACTATATTATAGTGTACGTATGTATGTGCCAAGAAATAAAAGCGAACTGCCAAAAACCAATTTAAGACGCTTTCAATCTTTCGCACAAATACCTGTGGCTCTGGAACGGGTTGACCGCCTGATACTTTCCTCTGGCGCTTGCAGCAATTGCAGGGTATCCCTCGAAGAATTTAGCAGGAACACAATTGTAGCACTTAACGCGACCGACGCGAATAATTTGTTTCCACCCACGAACCGAAGGCAATTATTTATTGGCTTATTAAGCACTTCGTACACGCTGTATGTGTTTATTTGCACTTTAGGTGTCACTGTCACGTTAAAAAAATTCACAATGCCGTTTTACTTTACAGTCCACCCGGGGGCGCCATGAAAATTTAGATGAGTTTATCTAATTTAATTATTTTTTACCGAAACTTGGGTGGCTGTAATTTGGCGAAGACGAAAAAAGAGACGTGCGTTCGTTTCAATGTATAATTAGCGATTCCTCCATTGCTTAGCCTAGCTTAACTATGGCGGCGAAACGGGGCGAATTCAAAACAAGAGAAGATAGAACTTTATTGCGCTCCCGCCCCGCCCTAAACTAATTTACACTACACTTCAATTTTTTCTTTTTAATAACTAACTTAATTTAACACCTTTAATTGAGTTGGCATCATTACTAGTCGTTGTTGGTTGATCTAGTAATTTTTGAATCAACACGGTACTGACTACTCTTTTGTTATTGAAACGCTCTTCCAGCATAGTCCATGCCGTATTAAAGTTGCCTTCCGTTAGGGAAAGGTGACGAATAAGTCTCTCTGCATCGCCAGTAACATGATTTTTTAAATACCACATCTTTTGAATAATGGGTATCCTTGTGGCTTCATGAATCATTTTCCTGAACATGTCATGAAATTGTTGCCATTTTAGGTAGTCTCCATCAAATTTCGGAATGGAGACCTTTGGTAGTGGAAGTGTAGTTTGTGACGGTAATAAATGCTCCATCTCTTGTGTAAACAAATGTTAACTTAGCAGTGCTACAAAACACTGGTATTCATCGATTAATCGGCAATGTATACGATATGTCGATTGATAAGTTTTTATTACTATTCTTCTTCTTTTGCTAAGAATGACAGCAACGAACCAGAAAGCAGCGTGTGCAGAAATATAACGTCTCTCTTTTTAATTTCATAATAAACCTTAATATTTAAAATAAAGCCTACAAATATAACCCTTCACAGTTCAGAAGTGGGATTACTTAAGGTTTGAATATTAAGAGAGAAGAAAAAGTATTCGGGTAGCAGCAAGAATCGTCGACGTGGGAAATTTGCAATGGGATATGTTCTCAAAAAGGTCTAGGTGATATCAAATTGCAAATAACGGAAAAGCTCCTTTTCTACGTGGCGGACGGATTCTCAGTAGCCAGATCTGAAATCTAAGGGATTTTGTTGGAGCGCAGTCTCAAATCGGGGTATTTGTATTTCAAGTTGTGGTGAAATTCGCAAGCAGAAGCGCACATTGTGAAATACTTACAGTACATAGAGTTGTCTCGCTCGCACTCATTGAATAGGAGTTGCGCGTGCGAACGTTCAAAAATCAGCGAAGAAAATTTAATTTTCAAACATAAAAATGCCAATGATCGCGGGGCTCAAGGTGGACGAGTTAAGGGTCCTTCTACGAGCAAGAAATTTGCCAAGCTCAGGTTCCCGAGCTGAGCTAGTGCAGCGGCTCATGGAGCATGAACAATCGGAAGAGATAGAGATGCCAACGGTTGGTCTCTCCAGCCAACAAGAAGAAGCGATGACGTCACAGGCAGCGGCAATTTCACAATTGCAGGGCGAAATGAGAGAATTGAAAAACATGATGGCGCAGTTGGTGAGCATGCAGGCGCAAAGCACAGCAGTTACGGGTCAAGATAATCAACCTCTAAATCAGCCAAACACTGTGGTGGAAACGGAAGTTACAAGCAACGAGCGAAGCTGTGTTAGACTGGCTGCCAACAACATGAGGCAAGCATCGGTCAAAGAAATCGCAAACACTTTGCCTGAGTTCGATCCCAGCGATGATAACGCTATCTCAGTAGATCAGTTCGTCGATCGCGTCAACAAGGTTGTTGATGCTTACCTGTGGGATGAAAAGTTTTTAATGCTCGCTATTTACTCACGGCTAAAGGGTCCAGCCAAGATGTGGTTAGATTCCTCGCCTATTCTCCATACCACGTGGAACAACTTTGCGAATGCTCTTCGAGACGAATTTGGAGCAAACCCTGATGAAGCTGAGGTACACTTCAGTATGGCAAGTGCCACAAGAAGATCGAAAGAGACAGTAAAGGAATACTGTTTCCGAATGTCTGCCCTTGGCGTGCGATATAGGCTTAGCGAAGCAGCAGTTATCCGATACGTACGAGCAGGTCTTCAGCACCGTGAACTGCAAAACAGCATTGCGGCTATTCACTTCGCTACAATGAAGCAACTTCGGGATGCAGCCGAATCTTATTTCATAAACAGAGGTCGATCGAATGCACTTAAGAAAGAGGTTCTAATGAAAGGCGGCAACTTCGAGCAAACGCAGGACAAAGATATCAAGCCACAAAAATCAAAGGACGCAATGAAGTGCTACAACTGCGGAGAGTTGGGTCACTTTGCCAATTCGTGCCCAAAAGAAAAGAAAAGGACGCGTTGTACCAAATGCAACAAGTTTCACGAACCGACAGCAGCCTGCCAAGCAGCAAATCTGAACCGATTAGGAGCCACAAATCAAGACAAGCTATTTACCAGGAGAGTCTGCGTGGGATCACACAATTATAGCGCCTTTATTGATACTGGTAGCCAGGCTAGTATCGTGCGCCAGTCAGTCGCCAGGAAAATCAACGCTGAACGTCGCAAGTGTTCTATGAAAATTAAAGGCATTTGCGGGGGTTCGTGCATTCTCACCGAAGCGATAATTGTGGATTTGGACATCGACGGGAAAATCATTACTGCTGAAGTATACATTGCAGGAGACCATCTATTGCAAGAGGACTTTCTGTTGGGACAGGATGCCATTATTAGCGCTCAACTTGTGCTCAACTATGACCCAGAAGAAACCGATGTTAAACGGACGATTCATCAGCCGATAGATCCTGTAAGCAATAGTAAAATTGAAAAACTTCTTGTAAATTTAAAAATTGAGAAGCAACGAGATGAAATGCGCAACTTGTTAGAGAAATTCTCCGATGTTTTCTCTACTGGATTGCAAGGCATAGGAAAAACGAGCATTGTTCAAGCAAATATCATCGTCGAAAGCGGTCAGGCAGTATCCCAAGCACCGTACCGAGTACCTGAACCAAAAAAGGAAATAATATGCAGAATGGTTAACGATCTGTTGGAGCAGGATGTCATAACTACGTCCACATCAGAGTATGCCAGCCCAGTGGTACTTATCAAAAAGCCAAATGGTAGCGATCGAATGTGTGTCGATTACCGCCGCCTAAATAAGCTGATCAAGAAGGAAAATTTTCCAGTGCCAAATATTGAGGAGCGTCTGCAGGAGGCGAAACGTTTTAAATTCTTTGCATCCCTGGATCTTAACAGTGGTTACTATCAGATTGAGATAGCACCTGAAAGCAGAAAGTTTACAGCATTTATCACCACCGATGGATTGTATGAGTTTAAGCGACTCCCGTTTGGATTGAAGAACGCTCCTGCCGTTTTCAATCGCCTCATTGCAGAATTGCAAAAACGAGTGCACAAGGGTGATATGATACATTATATGGACGATATCCTTATCGGTAGCCAAACGTTCGAAGAGATGTATGAGAAGCTAGAGCGAATCCTTGAAGTATTGCAAGAATGCGGATTAACTTTGAACCTGGATAAATGCGAGTTGTACAAGCAGTCAATTACATTCCTAGGTCACCAGATACACCAAGACGGCATTAGTCCGGGAGAAATCAAAACAACCGCCATACGAATGTTCCCGAAGCCGACCAATGCCACCGAAGTCAGAAAGTTTTTGGGTCTTAGCGGCTATTTCCGCAAATTCGTTGCCAGATACGCCATCATATCAGAGCCATTGCGAATCCTATTGCGTAAAGATAATAAATTCCAGTGGGAAACGCCATAACAGAATGCATTTGAGGACTTGAAGAGATACCTGACATCCAATCCAGTTATCACCAGTTACTGCTTAGAGGCTGAACACGAACTACATACGGATGCCAGTGCTGTTGGTTTAACCGGAGTCTTGCTACAACGCGAGGAGGATCAGCTAAAACCGATTGCTTATTATAGCCGAGCAACTTCTAAGCCTGAGAAGAACTATCACAGCTACGAGCTGGAGGCTCTAGCTGTCGTTGAATCGCTGGAGCGGTTTAAATATTACATTTATGGTAAAAAGATAAAGATCATCACCGATTGTAATGCGTTGAAAACATCGATGGAGAAACGAGAGCTTATTCCACGAATTGCACGATGGTGGTTGAGAATTCAAGAGTTTGACCTTGATATTGTTCATCGACCTGGAACACAGATGAACCATGTTGACGCCCTAAGCCGAGCTCCATCCGAAGATGCACGGGAAGTGGATACCGCATGCCTTAAGGTGTCCAAGGCCATAATAGACGAAGCGGATTGGTTATTTTCTATTCAACTGCAAGATAAGAAAATCAAGAAAATTATCACCGATATGAAATTGGAAAAGAAATCGCAGGACCAGGATTATGTGATCGAGCACGATCGCCTGTTCCGCAAACATGACAGCAAGTTGTTGTGGATTGTACCAAAGCAGTTGCGATTCCATATTCTTCATGAATGTCACGATAAGGCTGGGCATATGAGCATCGATAAAACAATTGCACGAATTTTAAATCTTTTCTGGTTTCCTCGAATGCGCAACTTCGTTAAAAGTTACATAAAATCCTGCGTTGGCTGTGCACTTTATAAAACACCAGGTGGACGACAGGAAGGTCAGTACCATTACGATGACATCAATCCGGTCCCTTTCTCTATCATACACATGGACCATCTTGGCCCTTTTCCGAAAAGTGCCAAACGAAACGAACATATTCTTGTGATTGTCGATGCATTCACTAAATTCACCATAGTACGAGCGGTAAAAATTACAGCAACCAAACATGTCCTGGATATCCTACAAGATGTGACCAGTTACTTGGGCATGCCAGATCGAATTATTACTGATCGTGGTACAGCCTTCATTTCCAAGGATTTTGAAAAGTTCTGTAAGACGAACAATGTGAAGCACGTACTCAATGCAGTTAGAACACCAAGAGCAAATGGACATGCGGAGCGAACAAACCGAATCATTTTGTCAATGTTATTGCCTACAAATGAGAATGAAAAGCGTTGGGATGAAAATATGTGCTCAATCCAGTGGAGCATTAATATTATGGTAAACAGTACCACTAAATGTTCTCCTTTTCAGCTCTTATATGGCTACGAGCCCCGAGATATCCTTAAAAATACCTTGACAAATGTGATACAGGGTCACGATCAAAAGATGCTAACAAGTACAGATTTGGAAGAGCTTAGAGTTGACGCAGCAGCAAAGATCAACGACCATAGAGCTACCGCCAAGAAACGTTATGATGCCAGACATTCTAAGCCAACCATCTACAGCCTTGACGATCTTGTTTTAGTAGAGAATGTGCCGTCAAGCACTGAAACTTCGCGAAAGTTGGAGCCTCGCTACAAAGGACCTTTTATAGTCAAGAAGGTCTTGCCAAATGACAGATATCTAGTAGAAGATATGCCTCATTCTCAACGAAAGCAAAGACACTATTCGCCGGTGTACTCGTCCGACAAAATGAAGCGTTGGTGTGAACTACCGCCAGATGACCCCGATGAAGATGACGATCAGGAGGATGAACTTAATCCGAACTCTCGCGAGGACGCTGAGATTTGTCAGGAGAGGCCGACTGTAAACAAATGTTAACTTAGCAGTGCTACAAAACACTGGTATTCATCGATTAATCGGCAATGTATACGATTGATAAGTTTTTATTACTATTCTTCTTCTTCTTTTGCTAAGAATGACAGCAACGAACCAGAAAGCAGCGTGTGCAGAAATATAACGTCTCTCTTTTTAATTTTATAATAAACCTTAATATCTAAAATAAAGCCTACAAATATAACCCCTCACACACGTGATACGAGGGATCGTATTACCTGCCTTGGGCCCTCGATGTTTGGCATTACTCTTGCGAGTGCCATTTGTACCCTGGCTGCCTTTTCGCTCATTGCGATAATATTCGCTTTAAAGCTCAGCCTGGCGTCTATAAGTACGCCTAGATACTTTATTGCGTGCGCGGATACTAAATCTGTCAATAATGAGCGTCACATCTTCAAGTCTCTTTTTGCTTGATGAGATGAGAACCGCCTCAGTTTTCTTAGATCGTGCTCAGTAAGCCACTGCTTTATCCTTTGCGTGGCATCAGTGCTGTTATCTTTCACTTCCGCCAGGTGCTTTCCAACTATGATGACGGCAATATCATCAGCATATCCGATGATCTTAACCTCATCCCTTAGTGGTAGGCATAATACACCATCATATACTATGTTCTACAGGAGGAACACCGCCTGTAACTTGGTATTGTCGTTCGCCCTTCCTCAGTGTCGTACACAAGTGTACGGTCACTAAAGTAGCTACCGACAATGCTTAACAGGTACTGAGGCGTGTTGAGGTTACGCAGCGCCTGCATGATATGATGCCAACTTACCGAGTTAAAGGCAATTTTTATATCAAGGGGAATTATAGCGGAGTACTTCTTCTGGCCTCCTCACCACCTATCTCCTGCTATTGCTTCTTCAGCAATCTGGTTGACCCTACTGATTGCATCTACAGTTGATCTATTCCTAAATCCGTATTGGTCATCCGATAGACCACCTACTTCTTCAACGAAGGTGCTAAGCCTGCTAGCTAGTACCTTTTCTAGCATGTTCCCCATTGTGTCAATCATAGCGTTCTTCTAGCTCGTATGCATTTACGCCTAGAATCCGCGATCTGGTGGCTCCACAAATGCTGGCTTCTATCTTGGGCCACCTTTGGGTTTTTTCGCCATGGAGGCGTCACAGGCAGAAGTCAATAAGTTGGAAAGTGATGTTGCCTTCCCGTCGGATGTATTACCATGCACAAACGCAGCGTTGTGCTGCTCTGTGATGAGGTATCTAAGGATGCCCTCACCCGGAGTGTCTTCTTTCCAACCATTGATTACTTTTTCCTGGGTCCTGCTGCGGTGTCTATCTACACTCATTAATATGGCTCAATGGTCACTATGAGTGTAAATATCACTTTCTTGGCACGAAATCGTTCTACTTATGCTGGAGCTGGCGAAGGATATGTCAACGACTAACCACCTGCCATTTCGCTCAAAGGTGCTTTTATTGCCTGTGTTAAGCAGCATCGCGTATAATAAGGAGAAGGCTGTAATGACTGCCTGGCCTCTTACATTTGTGAGGCGACTGCCCCATGCGGCAGTCCAGGCATTGAAGTCCCCGCCTATGATGTTTGGATGATTCCTTCTAACATGATTCTCAATGTTATCTAAGTTCCTATCGTAGTCGTGCAGCTATAGAAATGCGTCTATTTTTACCCTAGCGAAATGCACTTCATTGATTAGAACAACATGTATGCCTTCTTCAAAGCAGGTTGGCGTCAAGAGATCTTGAGCTGCCTCGCTGTGAATCAGGTTTATTTGCAGGACCTTAATTATGAGTCTTTTTGACTGAGAGTGTTGGTTTTTACCCTAACGCTGCATCTAACCCATCTAATCGTAAGGTGCCCCCGTTCTATGGCCCTATTGGCCACTTCCACCTTGAGAAGAGCTGTTTGCGTCTCCCCAAAAGATTTACGCAGGCTCCTCACTATCCCGCAAAGCTTTCTAACTTCTCCTATCTGCGGCTGCGCCGCCTCTATGATGTCATCCCTAGTGGTGACCTCATCTATGTCCCTAACCTCCAAGAACACTTCTTTTGTGAGTGTTCTTGCGGTTGCCTTATCGCCGAGGACTTGCTGCACAGCTGCCTCGTAGCTCTGCGGCACCGCACTAAGCTTTTTCTTAAGTTGAAGGAGCAAGTCACCGCCTTGTGTCTTTCTAATGCGTGTGACATTCTCACCTAAGCCCTTGAGCGCATCTTTCACCGGTTTGGCCTGTTCAGCTCTTTGTGCCTTAGCTGGCATTTTAGCTGAAGTCAGGCGGACCCTTTTGGAAGTCGTTCTGTTTGTCCCAGATCTTTTCTTTGCACTGCTACACAGTGCTTTCATTTTACCAAAGATATCCTTCATACCCTGGTCGAACAACAATTTCCTTTCTCTCAGTGAACTGCAGTGGCGAATCTGAGGGGGGCTATGGGGACATAAGCCAAGGACAAAAAAAGAGAAGATGCCTCTTCAGGAAATTAAGGTATTTTTCGATCACTAATAGCATGCTGATTGTGTTCTGGAGACCAAAATTTAAAGCATCATACAGAATGAAATTATCGATATTATCGGGCAAGTCATTCGCTGCAAGATTGTCGAAAAAGTTAAGAGAGCGAAATATTTTTCCATCAATTGTGATGAAACAACGGACGCAAGTCACATAATTCAAATGATGTTATGTCTGCGCTATGTTGATGTAGTGGATTTTGTCGTGCGAGAGGATTTTCTCAGGTTCATCCATTTAAGATGGACTGATTCCAAAGCTACACACAAAAGTTACTGTTGAGGAAATAGTGAATACTGTAGGAGTATACAAAGCAGATTTAATAAGCTGCAATGATACAGAGCTGAAATCAGAAATAACCCTTTGGCACCAGCATTGCAAAACATCTTCATTTCTACAAGCACAAACAGCGATTGATGCTTTGAAAATCATAGAGGCAAATAATTACACATCGTTTTTCCCGAATGTTGCGACACTGCTTCAATTATTTGCAACAATACCAATGACTTCAGCAACAGCAGAGCGTACTTTTTCGACTCAACGGTGTGGCTTTGGGATACACACATAAAGATGTGAAAATCTCCAGTGATGAAGTTGTGGATCTTTTCGCTAAACTTAAACCTCGGCGACTTGCAACGTTGGATTGGTCATTTGAAGAATGAACGAGCGAAAAAACGGCACTGCTCGCTCTCCTTCTAAAAAACAAAATATATAAAGTGGTACTGATTTTCATCTTTTTTGCAAACATCGATTTATAGAAAACTTCCAACTTGTAAGCGCTGTATAAAAGCTACAATTTTCTGACTTTAACATATATTTGGAGAAGCGGGCGAGCGCGAGCGCCATCTGTCGGGAATAATTTTCAAGCATGTGCATATGTATGTGTATGAATTTAAAAAATTAAACTACACGGGAGTACAGTAGATGTCCCCTATAATGGTCGTTTTAATTTGTTTTCAAAAATCCTGCCCTATGCAGGTGACCGCCGACCAGGCAAGCATTTCGTGTTGGCTATGTAATAACGTAGTACACGCGAAGTGTGCCGGTTTTACTGGCCCGACGGTTGACGCCGTAGCCAGGCGCACTGGGTTGCGTTATTGCTGCGATATGTGTAGGGAGATGGAGAACGAAATGATCTCATTTATGAGTGAGTTGTTTCTAGGCTTATATTCAAGGAAAAATTCAAGCCTTGGACATTAAAGTGGAAATATTTAAGTTTTTTTATGAGAGGGACATATCATCCTTCAAAAGGGTATAAAAACCTTAAGGAGGATGCTGTTTTTAATTTTATGAAAGCTGACATACCAGGAGATGAAATAGAGCAGCATGTCAGTATTGTTAAGCGTACCAGCAAAACATTTTGCTACCGTTTGGCTGGAATATGGAACAAGAGCAAATCCAATTTGGAGCGTTTTCAGCGCAAGCATGTAGTATGGTTGGGTTTGCAAACTGTTATCAAATTAGCTCAGAATATGAATTCAGTGCGTCGGAACACGAAGAGCAGCAGGACCCGGCCAAAAAGCCTTAAGCTGTTTCTCCATGTGAGGCATTGGCTCTTCTTTTAGATCAGGGATTCACAAAAGAGCAATATTTCGCTATAAGAGAGCAGTCAAAAAAAAAACAATGCGATTATTATTATTATTTGGGTAAGGGAGTCTCCCAGCAGAGAAGGGGCGGGCACTGCGACCAGAATGATCTTTTGTCCCTATAATGCTCTCCCTATCATGACATGTTTCGTGATTTCGTCGTCCTCTTTACAGAGCCTGCATTCTGCCTCCGAGGACAGACGCATTTTTGTGAGGTGATAGTTCAGCAGGTGGTGGCCACTAAGGTGTAGCATACCACCTTCAATGTTATGACACCTTGTCATATATAATACATATAATAACATAATACTAATAATAAATACCACTAAGCAATGAACATATAGAGTACTCAAACAGCGAAAAGTACTTGCCCAGTGGTCTTCGGATTATTATGACCCCCCGGCCGAAGCGTTTCACAAAAGAGCGATAGGCTCTCTTTGGTGAGCAATCCAGAAACAGCGAACAGCGGCATCAACTCAGTCGCACAACGACAGCGAAACGATGAGAAGGGCATATTTCTTTGCGCTAGCCATCGTTTCGATGTATGTGTGCTATGTATGCACACGCTCGCATATGAATGTATGCGTTGCTTGTGAAGTTTGACAACAGGCAAATGCTTCGGCCAGCGCGCTGGCAGCCTGAAGTCAATTTTCAGTTTCGGCGTCGAGAGCCAAGAGATTGACGCACAGTGGGCGAAAATGGTTATCTTGCGGCGAAACTTTTATAGCTTCGAAAACATATGGCTTGACTTATGGCATAATTTTATTTAGTATATACATATTGATGTATTCCGAATTTTTTAGTTTTGGCTCATAAATTTTGTCAAAACTAGTACAAACATAAACAAAAAAAATTATAGTTGTTGCATAACTTTTTTTCTGATATTATAAATTTGATATACAAATTATAATATAAATATGAATATTTAATCTATCTACTCAATAAATTATAAATTAAGATATTTTCAGATGTTAAAAGTTATTGCCGCCAAATAGCCATTTTGGCTCACTGTAATTCGGTCTCTTAGCTCTCGATGGCAAAGACAAAAACAAACACACAGTTGATTTCACGCTGGCCAGGCCCGTAGCTAAAAGTGCGCAGGGTGTGCGGTACAGAAGGGCCCTCAACAGTCAGGGGCTCACGGTTACCAAACATAAAAATGTTATTAAGGGGGATATATTTGTACAATTTAATTCCTTTGGTAAACACATACATATTTATTAATTAATGTAATTTAAGTAGGAGTTCCTGATAAGTATTGCACAGGGGCCCGTAAAACCCTCACTACGGCCCTGTGCCTCAGTCTCGACGCCGAAACACAAAATTGACTTCAGGCTGCCAGTGAGCTGGCTGAAGCATTTCGCTGTTGACAAACTTCACAAGCAACGCATACATTCATATGCGAGCTTGTGCATACATAGCACACATACATCGAAACGATGGCTAGCGCAAAGAAATATGCCCATGCTCATCGTTTCGCTGTCGTTGTGCGACTGAGTTGATGCCGCTGTTCGCTGTTTCTGGATTGCTCACCAAAGAGAGCCTATCGCTCTCTTGTGAAACGCTTCGGCCGGGGGGTCATAATAATCCGAAGACCACTGGGCAAGTACTTTTCGTACTCTATATGTTCATTGCTTAGTGTAAATACTAAATTAACATAACATTGCCTAATGAGTTAACATAGATTAAGCTTAACATAACATAGCCTAATGAGTTTAACATAACATAAGCATGTGCAGGTTAGCTGTGCCTAACTGCAGCGCTGCAAGATCACTCTGAATGTGACAAGTGGTCAATAAAGACATAAGTCGGCAAAGCGCCAAATATTCAAACTAAAAGTGAACAAATTAAATTAAACATTTCATCAGCTACCACATGGCGACCGTGACAAAGTAAGGAGGGTCTGCGCAACGGTAATAAAGACAAAAAAAAAAGGAAATTAAGAAGAGCAGCAGCAGCTCCTGTTGCAAAACAGCAACAACAAAAGAGCCAAAATAACGGAAACTCAACTGATGGCAGAGGAGCCACAATTTCTTTTGGCCGAGCCGACTCCGCAAACAGACAGACCCACTCTGCAAGAGGAATTGGAGGCCAACCCAGCGTATGGACCGCGCCCACTCACAATTGCTGAGTACAGGGCCAGGCGGGAACCCAAGCAAGGCAAAAAACATAAAAGGAGTGGCCGCAGAATAAAACTTCTTCAGCAACGGCGACTGATCAAAGACATGATCAAGTCGGCAAAGGAAGAAGAAGCCCGGCAACGCTACATAGAGCGTCTCCAAGACATCGAGGAAAAGCTTCGCCAAAGTGCGAAGAAACGCAAACGGGCTGCATAATTTGCACATGCCCCAATTTGCCAAGAAATAACACCATCAAGGCAACCGCTGCAAAGAGCGTCAAATAATATATTTTCGCAATGATGCGAAATAACGCAAACGGGCTGCTTAAACGCAATTGCCCCAATTTGCTCTAATATTAAGGCAAAATTCAAGCCTTGGAAAATACTAATTGCTGATAGGCTATAACTAACAAATGTGGTTGGAGGCATTTTTTTTTTTTTAAATTGTAAAACGAATTGTGAGCCAACCACATTCCCTAAATCTATCATTTTCTCATATATGTATATACAAATACACCGTACGGTACTGTACCGTACTGTAAATCTAAAAGCAAAAGCATTTTTCAGACTCAGGGAAAAAGAACCGTTGTTTTTCGGCGTGATGCTCGCATCATTTCGCGCGCATTTGAGCATCGCCACATAAAACTGTACACATAAAACGGTACGCTTAAACGGTACCGCGAATACCAAAAGAGAACAACAAAGCTAGAATAGCAGTTCCAAAAAGTACAGTAGTAGCAAACGCAGCTGCAAGACAGACACTGACATTCAAATGACATTATGACTTATATACAAACTGCATATTTGTCTACATTGGAGACATGCAAGAAAAACATAATGACATTTGAATGACACTTCTTGTATATGATTTATATACACATTATATATTCGTCTACATTGCAGACATGCAGACAAACAGAATGATATTTAAATGACATTCCATGTACATAACTTATATGCATATTGCATATCCTTATATATATATATACGAGTATATTGAATTACATTTACTACACTTTAAAATACCATTTAAAATACTACACTTTAAAATACTTCATTAAAATACTACATGGCAATTTAAAAACAAATTTCATCCATTTTGATAAATTTGTTGTTTTCTTTTCTCAAACGTTTCATTGATTACATACATTTCAATTTTTCAAGAAAAATTACACGATCATGTGCAAACCACATAGATTAGAATTACAAAGGAAAAGCTATAAATCAATCCAAGAATGGAATGGAATGATATAGCGAAACATATAAATGATTTTCGAAACAAATTTGATAAATCATATAAATGCATAAATAAAGACGCAGTATTAAAAGTAGATACATTAAAAAATCACATAAAAATAATAGTCAGAGAATATAATAACATAGTCACTTTAGTGAATAAACAGGCAGATAGACTTACAGCTGAGAACAATAATAAGTGTCAAAGGGTAATAAAATCCCTAAACACAAGATTAACAAATATCAGAAAAAGAAGACATATTCTTATTAACATACCTGAAAGTCTAAGTCAACTGGTGGAACTTGATTCCGACCAATTCAAAGAACTAGACGAATCTATTCAATCAAGCGACGCTGAATCCGATAGTGATATTGAAACACTAGAAGGAAGTGATCGAATTGAAAGTAAGCCAAAAATAATAATGGCGCAAACATTAATAGATTTTATCAGAGTAGCCACATCTCTGCTACCAGAGTTTGATGGTAAGCACGAAAACTTACAAAGTTTTATAGATGCTCTAGGTCTACTAGAAACATTAATGGGCACGCATGAATTAGCAGCGATAAGCCTTATAAAAACTAAACTTAAAGGCCATGCGAGGAATCTTATCAGTAATGAACAGACAATTGCTGCAATCATTACACAACTGTCAAGTGCAGTAAAAGGAGAATCGGTAGAAGTTATATCTGCCAAGCTTCTCAATCTTCAACAGAAGAATAAAACGGCTAATCAATACACCCAAGAGGTGGAAAAACTGACAAAGGCCCTTGAAGGTGCCTATATCAGTGAAGGTTTAAGCCAATCCCTTGCTAACAAATACAGCACTACAACAGCTGTGAAGGCCATGACTCAAAATTGCTCCATTGATAGAGTAAAACTCATCATGCAAGCAGGTACATTCACAAACATGAATGATGCCATTTCCAAATTTGTAAACAGTTGCACGGAGATAACAGGTCAGAGTAACACTGTACTCTATTATCGACGAGGTGCAAATAACAATAATAGAGGAGGCCGAGGTTATAATCGTGGCAGAAACGGCAACCACAACAATTATAACCGAAATAACAATAATAACAATTATAACTACCGTGGAGGAAGACGAGGTCAAAACCTAGGTAGAGGCCGAGGTAACTCCAACCAGGGAAATAATAGTCACAATGTGAGACTGACACAAAATTCGTCGGAAAACTCACAGATCCCTTTAGGAAAAAACCAAAAAATGGAAAGGTCCTTCCTCCAATTTAAGCTTTTTTTTTTTTTTAAACCTTTCACACCCTTCAACCCCAAAAAAAATAAAAATTTTTATTATTAATGGTGATAAAATTTTTTTTTAAAAAAAAATAAAAAAAAAATAAAAAAAAAAAAGAAAAAAAAAAAAAAAATTTTTGTGGGGGGGGGGGTGAGTTCCTTAAAACTTATCCAAATAAATCGCTGTTGTAGCGATAAGCACTTTTCACTTTAGCGGTTTTAAATAAGAACGCGAATTGTTTCAATTAAAATATTATTTTATTTCAAACGAACTTCACTAAGTAGCGGTCGTACGTAGAGAGAAGAATCTATGTGTCTATTACAAAAAAAACAGCTGCAGACCAGCTGTGGTACAAGATGGAATTTAGAACAAAACTGTATGTCGATGAACCTTAATTTGAACAAATTTCTCATGGTTCTGCGTCATTTACATCTCGTCTGAACATACCGGCCCCCTTGCAATATATTGCAAAGGTCGACTTAAAGGAAGGTGGCAACAATGAGATGACAATACAATTTTGTTCTGACGAGCTCGTACTAAATATTACACACGCCTGTGAGGACCCATCCGAATGTGGTGTCCTGTGCTACTGGGGTCCCCCCGGTGTGAGGGAGGAGTCCTGGAAGAAGGATGTGAGGATACACATCTGACCCCAGTACCACTTTGATGGGTGCTGGCATGTGCCATTGCTCGTCTGCGAGTGCGATGTTCGCAAATACGTCGTACTGGGAGGGGTCGATGCTACGTGCTGGACTGGAGTATATCAAGTCCGGAATGGCTTCTAGGAGGATCTCTCTGTTGAAATCCGAGGCTTTCGACCGCAGCCTGGCAGTGCAGACAGAGTCATTACCAATGCGGGTGACGGATAGCCCAAAGGCCGTTGCCATGGCTGCATTGATGCGACTCGTCGCACAGCAGGGGTCGAGAAGCGCCCGGGTGGTGAACTCCTTGACACCAGAGTCCAGCACGATCGTCGTCGTCGGTAGCAGACTGATGCTTTTGTGACGCACCAGCGTCGTCCAAGTAGTGGGATAAGGGCCCTCTCTGTCCGGAGTTGGCCGTGGACGGGCCTTAGAGGGAGAGCGATGTCGGCTGGATGTGCCGGTCCTCGGTGGGGGAGAGCAGTCCATCGAATGGGTGGAGTCGCGACGCTGGCCTGAGCGTCGGGTTGACGCCGAGGCTTGGTGTGAGCGTGACGACGTAGGCTGGTTCGGCGTTGAGTGGCGTTCCACTGGGCGTGATGGCGTTGGCTTCTTCGGGTTTGAGCGGCGCTCCAATGGGCGTGATGGCCGCTTGTCTTCAGTGCGGAGATGGAGCAGGGTATGGTGGGCCCGCTGACACACTCGGCATCGTGCCCCGCTTCTGCATACACCCTTGGAATGCTCGTGCGCTAGGCAGTTTGGGCAGTACTTGTTGATAAGCACTGCCCGCAACCGCTTTTCCACTGTCAGCCGGAGAAAGCGCTGACATTTGCGAAGTGCATGGACTCCGCGGCATACCCGACAGCGGTATGAGTCGATCCCCGCTGGTGTTGGAGTTGATGTTTGTGGAGCCATCTTGAAGAGTTTAACAGTCTTAAACGATAAAAATGTATTGTTAGTATAGCTTGGACGGAACATGGATATATATAGAGGAGTGGACGACACTTGGATTTATTGAGGAAGTGGGAGATCAGCTTCTATAGGAAGCAGAACCAATTTAGCTATTGGTCTGCGAATGATCCCCCTAACTGTTTGGACGTCGACCACTCTCACGATGTGATCAGTGCCTGGAAACACTGCGTGAACGCGGCCTAGGCGCCATTCATTGGTCGGAACATTATCTTCTTTAATGATGACCATATCGTTCACTTGAATGTTTCGAGTCGGTGTCTGCCATTTATTACGCTTATGCAACTCCTTCAGATATTCCTCCTTCCACCGGAAACAGAATTGTTGGTGGAGTGCTTTCAGTCGTTGCCAGCGATTAATAATGGAAAGAGCGTTGCCCTTAATTTCAGGCTCTGATGGAGATAGAAGTGCATCACCGATCAAGAAATGCCCTGGAGTCAGGGCTAGTAGGTCAGCAGGATCTTCTGACATTGGAGAAATCGGCCTGGAGTTGAGACAGGCTTCTATTTTGGCCAGGAGAGTGGAAAGTTCCTCAAATGTATATTTGGTCGTAGCAGTGGATCTGTAAAAGAGTGTTTTGAAACTTTTTACGCCTGCTTCCCATAAGCCACCCATATGTGGAGCACTGGGCGGATTGAAAGACCAGGATAGGTTTTGATGACTATATTTGGCTGATACCAAATCTTTAGTAGCCTGTAGAAAGTCCTGGGATAGGATGGTGGAAGCTCCGACAAATGTTTTTCCGTTGTCAGAGTACATTTTGCTGGGACATCCTCGTCTCGCAGCAAAACGAGCAAACGCAGCAAGGAATTTTTCGCTAGTCAGGTCCGAGGTTGCTTCGAGGTGGATCGCCTTCGTGCTGAAGCATACAAAAACGCACACGTATCCCTTTGTTATGAGGCACGCTCGTCCTGTGTAATTTTTGATGTCAAATGGACCAGCGAAATCAACACCTGTATGGGTGAACGGTCGAGAGAACGTGGATCGTTCGGAAGGGAGCTCTCCCATAAGTTGTGTTTGGAGCTTTCGTCTATGGATAGTGCATTGTTTGCAGGAACTTAGCGTTGCTTTTACAAGGTTCTTTATTTTAGGAATCCAGAACTTGGAACGAAGAAGCCTTGTCACCAGTTGATTTCCTCCATGCAAGGAAATGCGGTGTGTAAATTGGACAAGCAGCTTGGCGAGTACGCAGTTATATGGTAGGAGAATTGGATACCGTTCGTCAAATCGCAGTGAAGTGGATGCAGTTAGTCGCCCGGATGCACGAATCATACCCTTTTGATCCAGGAAAGGATTCAGATTTCGGAGTGAGCTAGAACCGAGGGATGTCGCTTTTCTGCTTAGGCATCGGTATTCATATTGGAAGTATATTCTCTGCGTCGCCTTAATGAGCATGTCTTGTGTTTCTGCCAGTTCTTTGCTACTAATGTCATTGACGTAGAGAACGGATGATTTGCGGCAACGTGACACAAATCGTTGAGCATAGGACATAGCCCGAAGAGCGCGACCCAACTCTGAAAACCGCTCAAGGATATCAGCGGGAGGGGAGGTCGCTATATTGCATTTTACCTTTCGTTGCTCAATGTCAGTGGTATGTGCGATTTCCACTGGAGCCGGCCATTGTGATTGGGGTTGGTTCAACCAGGATGGTCCATGCCACCATAAGTCACTGGAGACCAGATCCTGTGGAGAGACTCCTCGGCTGGCGAGGTCTGCTGGATTATATTCGGATCGGACATGGGACCATTTTTTTACGTCACAGGCTTGCATAATCCTTGTGACTCTGTTGGCGACGAAACAATTCCACTGACAAGGTGGTTTGCTGAGCCAGGCCAAGACAATTGTGGAATCTGTCCAAAAAAATGGTTCCCAAGTATCCACAGGACATTGTGGAATTATTGCATTGAATAATTCTGCTAAAAGTACTGCGCCACTCAGTTCAAGACGTGGTAAGGACAGCGTTTTGACCGGAGCTACTCTTGTTTTCGCAGTAAGAAGGTAAGTGGAAATGGTGTCATGGGCCTCGATGCGTACAAATATCGCTGCACCGTACGCCTTTTCGGATGCATCACAAAAACCGTGATATTGGAGTTGAACGCCAGGAGCATATCGAATCCACCGTGGAACTCGAATGTGTCGGAGAGCAGGATAGCTTGACGTGAATTCTACCCATTTTCTTTGTAGTGAAGTGGGTAAGGAATCATCCCAGTCAATTTGACTTAGCCAAATTTCTTGCATGAATATCTTGGCTCTAACAACTACTGGGGCGAGCCATCCTGCTGGATCGAAGAGCTTTGCGATTTGGGATAAAACTTCTCGTTTCGTTAGGGAGGATGTGGATTCGATGTCTGATGGCACAAAGAAGAATTCATCATCCTTAGCTTGCCAGCGAATGCCAAGTGTTTTTGCTGTACTAGCATCATCAATCTCCAGGAAGTCTTCACGAAGGAGATGATCCTTTGGTATATCTTTAAGGATACCTCTGGAATTGGAAGTCCATTTTCGCAAGGGAAATCCAGCACTATCCAGTGCTTCCCTTAGCTCCTTTATGGCGGAGATAGCAGACGGCTGCGTGTGTGTGCCTGCTAGAACGTCGTCAACATACATGGCAGTGGAAAGGATATGGCTTGCTTTTGGAAGCAGTGATTTCACATCTTGAGCCAACTGATTCAAGGTCCTGATTGCAAGAAAAGGCGCACATGTGACGCCAAATGTCACGGTGTCAAGCTCGTAATCACGAATGTCCCCGTTGGCGTCTCGGAAGAGGATACGCTGATAGGGGAGTGTGGTCTGGGCAAACTCGAATCTGTCGATACATTTTTGCAATGTCGGCATTGAAGACATAGCGGAAGAAGCGCCATCTGAGGATCTGTAAAGTTAAATCGGATTGCAGAACTGGACCTGGATGGAGCATCTCATTCAGGCTTTTTCCGTTGGAGGTTGGACACGATGCGTTAAAGACTACTCTAACCTTAGTTGTAGTGCTTTCTGGCTTAAAGACTGCGTGGTGGGGAAGATAATAGTTGGCTGATTTGCCATTTGGAGACACTAAGTGCATATGGCCCATCTCTAAATATTCTTGAATGACCGAATCATACTGCTCCTTGAGATCCTCGTTTTTTCTTAAACGGCCTTCATTCTTTAGGAATTGAGCGAGTGCGATTGATCTCGAATGTCCTAGATCAATATGATCAGGATCTTGAAAAGGAAGGGTAACCATATATCTACCTTGCTCATCTCGCTTGGTAGTTCGCGTGAAGTTTTCTTCACACCACGCATCTGATTCCTGTGGAAACTTTACAGGAAGATCCTCCACCTCCCAAAACTTAGTGATTAAGTTTTCGAGGTGTGTGCTATCATTTATTGAAATCTTTGTTGTGAAAGAGGATACAGATCGAGACATTATAGTGGAAATAGGACCAGTTAATATCCAGCCGAAAATCGTCTCTTGACCTATGAGAGTGCCGCAGATGTTAGGCCGAAAACCTCCTAATATAATGGAGGGAAGGATATCCGCTCCAATTAGGACATCTATCTGCGAGCTTCTGTAGAAATTAGGATCTGCCCAATGGAGATTTGGGAGATCCTTCAAGCTGCTGTGTGGAATGTGGTCTGATGGAAGTTGCCCCGCCAACTGTGGCAGTACAAAAGCCGAAGTATCAATATGGATACGGGGCTTATCAGACGCGCTTATCTTGAAGTGGCATAGCTTACTGGCCTGTGCCGCAACAGCTTGATTGAGCCCAGAGACTTGTGCTTGAACGGTTTGATACGGAAGTTTAACGATATTGAATAAGCGCTCTGTTATGAACGTGGCCTCGGATCCTGAGTCCAGCAATGCCCGTGCAGTATATACCTCACCTAAATGGCAGATGGATATCATGGCGGTGCCGAGTAGCACGCCTTGTGGATTTGCTGCAAAGTAGTTCTGTACTGTTGTGTTCGAAGTGGACTGTATTGGTTGAGAAGGATTCAAAGTAGTTGACGTAGGAATAGGAGCATTGGATGTGGTAGATGCATCGCCACGATGTAGCAAGGTGTTGTGCCGCCCCTTGCACGTGAAGCAATTGTGAATGCTCGTGCAGTCTCGCAGCTGATGTCCACGTGCGAAACAGTTTAAGCAAAGTTTCCTTTGCTTAATGTATGTAGATCTTTGGTCTACCGACATTTGGAGGAAACGTGGACATAGGCGTACTGGGTGATTTTCCTTGGAGCAGAGATCACAGGTCTTTGGTTTGGAATTGACCTTGGCCTCAAACGTATTTATTTTCCTCGGATTACTCGGATTACTGGGTCTGGAGGGCGCTTTTTGTTGAGGATGAACTTTGAGGCTTGTTGCTTGCCTTCACGTCTTCTATGGCCTCCAGAGTGCGATAGCGTTCGCTGAGGAACGTGTTCATCTCAGCCCACGATGGAATTTCTGCTTTTTTAGTTAATGACTGCTCCCATAATGAGAGTGTTAACTTTGGAAGTTTTGTCGAGCAGAGGAAAACTAACAGGCAATCCCAGTTTTCTATGGAGATCTGGGAGTGCGTGAGGGCCGTCAGGCACCCTTGGATGGTGCCCTGCAGTTCTTTCAGAGCAGCCCCTGATTCGGATGTAATCTCTGTCAGATTAAAAAGGACCTTAAGCTGGCTGTTGACCAACAGTCGCTTATTTTCGAAGCGGTCCACGAGTGCTTCCCACGCCGAGGTGAAGCCCTCATGTGTTAAAGGAGATTTGGCCACTATGGAGTTGGCTTCTCCGCTTGTCTTTGCGTTCAAATGGAAGAGCTTTTCCACTGGCGTCAACCTTGGGTTGTGACCATATATGGCTGTAAATAAATCCCGGAACGTAGGCCATCGCAGGTAGTCACCATCAAAAATCTCGGTGTCAACTGGAGGTAGGCGACAACCACTGGAATGAGCAGGAGGCTGAGCTGGGATGTCAGTTGGCCTTGTGGTGGAAGAAGCTGCATCAATTTGTTGGTTAAGCCTTGCAACGCAACTCTCGTAGATGGAGTAGCAAAAGTCGTATTTGGCCTCCATGATAGCGAACTCGGAACTTCCACTCGCTTGGTTAAGGGTTTTTGTGCATCGTTCATACTCGTCTTCGATCTTTTGCCAGTGGGATTTGACCTGGTCACGACGGACTTGTAACGTGTACAGCGATGGAGAGTCTGCCGTGGGCTTATTAATCCGTGCTTCAAAGTGCACAAGCCGATCGGTGACGGAGATAAAATCGTTTAATGCCATTGCGCTGACGAAGAGTGTCTTTTGCACAGTCGACCGAGTAGCAATCGGATTGAGGTTCGTCGTTGACTTTGCCTTTGTGGATGTGGAGGCTTTGGAATGAGTATTTTTGGTAGGCAACGGAGAAGAAGAAGTACTTCTTTTAAGTGGTCGTGCAGCAGGAATTGATAGTTGTCGTTTGCTGTCACCACCAGTAGACATGCTATAGTCGAGTGCGTGCGAGTGATGAAATTACCGTGGATGATAGTTGGCACTTGGATGACTTATGATTATTTTGTTAATAAAAATTTAAAAAAGACCAACGACGGATTTCTTTTTTTTAAAATTTATTTAGGTTATTTTTGGAATATTTTTCGAGATGGCTGCTAATAAAATAATATTCGGAAGTGGATATACTCGTTACTCACGAGTTGGGGATTAACAATAATAGTAATATATTATATTAATATGTAATAATATTCGTGTCGATTATTATTTGTGCACGCTCACGAATTGGAAGTTTGAGCACGCTGTAGCCCTGGTTCGTTTTGCATACAAGTTGTATTGCGAAACGATGGAAACGGACCTATATTAATTTTCCCAGTGGATTTACTGAAAATATAATATAGCAAACGGACGTAAATCGCAAAAATTAAATAGTTATAATACTAACTTAATTTTTGAAATACTTTGTTGGAAATTTAACGTAACTGCAAAGTGTATTTTGTGCACACATAAATTTGGCGATAGCAAGCCTTGTATGTATGTCTGTATGTATATTGACACTTATGCAGAACAAATGGGATGTGGGCCGATTAACTTTTAAAGTTAATTATAAACAATTTCAGGATAGAAAATGTGTTTTGAATGGAATTAGGAGCTTTACTTTTTGGTTGGGAATACACAAAAAATAGCTGATATGGAAATTAACATGCATATATTCAGACTAGCACGTATGCAAGTGCTATGGAACTATATGTATGTATGTATGGTTGTGTGTACACAGGGGAGCCAATATGCATATGTTTGGATTTATGTATGTAGGAAAGACAAGTGCATAGAGGTACACACAATTGGAAATAACAAAATCGTACTTATCTTGTCGACTTGTTTGGATGCTGAAGAATCCCACGTTGGACGCTGGCGTGGATCGTAGAGGGGCAGAATTTTCCAGGTGCAAGAAGGATCCGGCTCGAAGGACCAATGTTTTGGCGGGGCGTGAGTTCCTTAAAACTTATCCAAATAAATCGCTGTTGTAGCGATAAGCACTTTTCACTTTAGCGGTTTTAAATAAGAACGCGAATTGTTTCAATTAAAATATTATTTTATTTCAAACGAACTTCACTAAGTAGCGGTCGTACGTAGAGAGAAGAATCTATGTGTCTATTACAAAAAAAACAGCTGCAGACCAGCTGTGGTACAAGATGGAATTTAGAACAAAACTGTATGTCGATGAACCTTAATTTGAACAAATTTCTCATGGTTCTGCGTCATTTACATCTCGTCTGAACAACATCTAAGGCATAGGCAAAGGTATTATAAAATCTCAAGGGACAACCTTCGTAGAACTTCAATCTACAAAATATATTATTCCACATAACTTCCATTTGGTAGACTCAAATTTTTCAATACCATGCGACGGGATAATAGGCATTGATTTTATTAAAAAATTCAATTGCCAACTAGATTTCAAACCAAGTGAAGACTGGTTTATAATTAGACCCTAAAATTTAAATTATCCAATATACATTCCAATAATTTTTATTCCAAATTAGGAAATACACAATGGAATTTATGTTGCAAATACAATAGCAACATCCAAACATGTGTACATTCGACTTCTAAATACGATACCACTAATTTCGACCAAATGGTCAAGGTAAACAATGTCAAATATGAAAACCTTAAAGATTACGATATTCATAGCTCTAAGCTAGAAGATAGAAGCGAAAAAGTACTTTCATTACTAAAGAAAAATGTTCCAGAACAATTTAAAAATCAGTTAACTGAATTATGCACAAAGTATAGTGATGTGTTCGGACTGGAAACTGAACCAATATCAACTAGCAATTTTTATAAACAAACATTAAGACTTAAAGATGATGAACCCATTTATATAAAGAACTACAGAAGCCCGCATAGCCATATAGAAGAAATCAAAAAACAGGTAGGGAAATTAATAAACGACAAAATCAAAGAACCGTCTGTATCTGAATACAACAGTCCACTCTTGTTAGTTCCGAAAAAATCATTACCAAATTCAGATCAAAAGAAATGGCGATTAGTAGTCGACTATCGTCAAATTAATAAAAAACTTCTTTCTGACAAATTTCCACTCCCTAGAATTGATGATATTTTGGATCAACTAGGTCGAGCTAAGTACTTTTCATGCCTTGACTTAATGTCAGGATTCCATCAGATAGAACTCGAAGAAAACTCAAGAAACATAACATCTTTTTCAACGAGCAATGGCTCATATCGCTTTACGCGATTGCCTTTTGGTCTGAAAATAGCACCAAATTCATTTCAGAGAATGATGACAATATCATTCTCAGGTTTAGAACCTTCTCAGGCATTCCTTTATATGGATGACTTAATGGTGATAGGATGTTCCGAAAAACACATGATTAAAAACCTTACTGATGTTTTTAATGTGTGTAGGAAATATAACCTAAAGTTGCATCCGGAAAAATGTTCATTTTTCATGCATGAAGTGACATTCCTAGGTCACAAATGCACAGACAAAGGAGTATTGCCAGATGACAAGAAATATGACGTCATCAAAAATTATCCCGTTCCTCATGACGCGGATAGCGCAAGACGATTTGTAGTATTCTGCAACTATTACCGTCGATTTATTGAAAACTTCGCCGATTATTCACGACACATAACTAGATTATGTAAAAAGAATGTCCCTTTTGAATGGTCAAGCGAATGCCAAAGAGCATTCGAACACCTTAAAGAAAAACTTATGCACCCCACATTATTACAATATCCTGATTTTCGCAAAGAATTTTGCATTATAACGGATGCTAGTAAACAAGCTTGCGGAGCGGTTCTTACCCAGAATCGTGACGGGATTCAGCTCCCAATTGCTCATGCATCACGTTCATTTACAAAAGGGGAAAGCAATAAGAGTACTACGGAACAAGAGTTAGCTGCAATTCATTGGGCAATCACCCATTTTAGACCATATATTTATGGAAACATTTCACAATTAAAACAGACCACAGACCATTAACATATCTATTTTCTATGACTAATCCCAGTTCTAAATTAACTCGCATGCGGCTAGAGCTTGAAGAATACGACTTCACTGTAGAATACTTAAAGGGAAAAGATAATTTCGTAGCAGACGCACTTTCGCGTATAAATATAAAGGAAGCCAAAGACATGCAACATAAAGTCCTGAAAGTGACTTTCAGGCAACAAAGTAGACAAAAATCCTGCGCAGGAGAAACAAACAAATCTGAATTGCATACGCAATCAATAGAAACAGCTTCAATGCCCAACGTATACCAAGTCATCAATAATGACGAGGTACGTAAAGTAGTGACCTTGCAAGTAAAAAATATGATATGTTTCTTTAAACATGGAAAAAAGATTACTGCAAGATATGATGTCAATGATTTATATACTAATGGAGTCCTTGATTTAGATCAATTTTTCCAAAGGCTAGAAATGCAGGCCGGTATATATAAAATCAATCATCTCAAAATGGCACCGTGGGGAAATATCTTTGAATACGTATCAATAGATAATTTTAAACAAAAGGGCAATAAAGTATTAACAAAATTAAGAGTGGCGCTACTCACCCCGGTGACCTTAATAAACAGTGAAAAAGAAAAAGAAGCAATTTTGTCTACACTACATGATGATCCATTACAAGGAGGTCATACAGGCATTGCAAAAACCTTGGCCAAGGTCAAAAGACATTATTTTTGGAAAGGAATGTCTAAACAAATAACAGACTACATTAAAAAATGTCAAAAATGCCAAATGTCAAAAACAACGACGCATACAAAGACCCCAATGACCTTAACTGAAACTCCTGAACATGCTTTCGACAGAGTGATAGTGGACGCTATAGGTCCTCTACCAAAGTCGGAAAATGGCAACGAATATGCAGTCACTCTCATTTGTGACTTAACTAAATATTTAGTTGCAATTCCCATATCGAATAAAAGCGCAACAATAGTCGCTAAAGCAATTTTCGAGTCTTTTATTCTTACTTACGGTCCAATGAAGACGTTCATTACGGACATGGGTACAGAGTATAAGAACTCAATAATCACAGATCTTTGCAAATATTTAAAAATTAAAAATATAACGTCTACCGCTCACCACCATCAAACAGTAGGTGTAGTCGAAAGAAGTCATAGAACTTTAAATGAATACATACGATCCTACATATCAGTTGATAAGAATGATTGGGACGTATGGCTTCATTATTTCGTCTATTGTTTTAATACAACCCCTTCTAGGGTACATAATTATTGTCCATATGAACTTGTTTTTGGTAGAACAAATAATTTACCCAGAAATATCACTAATATAACTAGCATAGAACCACTTTATAATATCGAAGATTATTCGAAAGAAATCAAATTTAGGTTAGAAATAGCATACAAAAGAGCTAGGTTAATGTTAGAAAAATCTAAGGCTTTAAGGAAACAACAATACGATAAAGATACTTCAGACTTCGAATTAAAGATAGGAGATAGAGTTATACTAAGAAACGAAACTGGTTATAAACTAGATCCAGTATATTTAGGCCCTTACATCGTAGAAAAAATTGAAGACAAAGACAATATAATAATTATAGATAATAAACAGAAAAAACAAAAAGTTCATAAAAATAGGCTAAAGATATATAATAAATGAAACGTTTAAAAAAAAAAATAGAAACCAGTAAGAAAAGCAACAGTCGCGCGGCACGCGACAGTGGGATACCCTTCGACCCATGATCTAGTGTAGTAAATTTGTTAAATTCATACACATACACATAGACACATGCTTGAAAATTATTCCCGACAGATGGCGCTCGCGCTGCGCGCTCGCCCGCCTCCCTTGTTAGCTGACACAAGCACTTGGTTTTATGGTCATACTTTCTTAAATAACTTCTGTGTTTACTGTCCGAACAGATTGTAATTTGGAGACTACGTAGATATTTTATTCAGCTTAGCATATGTTAAAGTCAGAAAGTTGTGTCTTTTATATCGCGCTTATAAATTGAGTTCAAAAATTAAATTATTGATTTGTGGGGGCGGTGGGCGTGGCACCTAACATTTGAAATAAACTTGATCTGCGCCGAGTATATAGGAACCTTCATTCCAAATTTGGTGTCTCTAGCGTTTATAATAGCTGAGATCTGTGTGTTCATCTGGTCAGACGGACATCCGGACATCCGGACAGACAGACGGACATGGCTCAATCGACTCGGCTAGTGATCCTGAGCAAGAATATATATACTTTATGGGGTCTGCCACGCCTCCTTCTGCCTGTTACATACATTTGCACAAAGTTAGTATACCCTTTTTTGACCATTTTCAATGGTCGAAGGGTATAAAAAGCCACAGTCGCGCTGCACGCGACAGTGGGATACCCTTCGACCTATGTTCCGGTGTAGTTTAATTTGTTAAATTCATACATATATCCAAATGCGCATGCTTTTAAATTACCGCCGACAGATGGCGCTCGCGCTTTGCGCTCGCCCGCCTCCTTTGTTAGCTGACACAAGCACTTGGTTTTATGCACATACTTTCTTAAATAACTTCTGTGTTTATTGTCCGATCGGATTGAAATTTTGAGAATACGTAGATATTTTAATGAGCTTAGTTTATGTTAAAGTCTGAAAGTTGTATCTTGTATACAGCGCTTACAAATTAAGTTCAAAAATTAAATTATTGATTTGCGGGGGCGGTGGGCGTGGCACCTAACATTTGAAATAAACTTGATCAGCTTATAGTATACAGGAGTCTTCCTGCCAAATTTGGTAACTCTAGCTTTTATAATAGCTGAGATCTGTGCGTTCACACAGACAGACGGACAGACGGACAGACAGACAGACATGGCTCAATCGACTCGGCTTGTGATCCTGAGCAAGAATATTTATACTTTATGGGGTCTCCGACGCCTCCTTCTGCCTGTTACATACATTTGCACAAAGTTAGTATACCCTTTTTTGACCATTTTCAAAAATGGTCGAAGGGTATAAAAAGAAAAAGGTCTGATCAACCAAAAAAAAAAATAAGTTAACGTAGTTCAGTAAATATATATATAATTTTTATTTTTCTATTAAACAAAAAATGTTTGTCTCAACATTGCAAGTACTACTTAATAATTAATAATCAATAATCAATAATCAAAAAAGAAAAACAAAAAACAAAAAAAAAACCCAACTTAACGCAATTCATTAAATATATAAAATTTTTCTTTACCTCTCCGTCTGAACAATGTAAATGCTATAAATAATAATAATATACATATACAAAAAAAGTAACCAAAAATGACAACATGACTATTACGTCATTTCTTTAAAAAGGGAGGTGTAGCATACCACCTTCAATGTTATGACACCTTGTCATACATAATACATATAATAACATAATACCACTAAGCAATGAACACATAGAGACCTCAAACAGCGTCAAAGCGGTTTGATGCTGATTTTTCGGGCCTGCCACCCCAGAGAAGAAGAAGCATTGAGAATTAACGCTCGACCGGGGTAGCTCGAGTGCATAGCATCAAAACTGCTTCAGTCGCACAACGGCAGCGGAACGATAAGCATGTGCGTACTTCTTTGCGCTGTGCGATCGTTTCCATGTGTGCGTGTATGTATGCACAAGCTCGCATATGAATTTATGCGTTGCTTGTGAAGTTTGTCAACAGCCAAATGCACTGGCAGCCTGAAGTCAATTTTGTGTTTCGGCGTCGAGAGCCTCGAATCTGAGGCACAGTGGGCAAAAATGGTTATCTTGGGGCGAAAATTTTATAACATTCGAAAACATGTGGCTTGTTTAATGAGGATAATTTTATTTTGGAGATATATATTTATGTATTCCGAATTTTTTAGTTTTGATTCATAAATTTATCAAAATAAGTAAAAATATAAACAAAAAAATAAAAATAAAGTTGTTGCACAACTATTTTTCATATTGTAAATTTGATATAAAAAATATAATATAATTATGAATATTTAATCTATCTACTCAATAAATTATGAATACACATGTTTTCAGATGTTAAAAGTTTTTGCCGCCAAATAGCCATTTTGGCTCACTGTAATTCGGTTTCTTAGCTCTCGATGACAAAGACAAAAACAAACACACAGTTGATTTCACGCTGGCCAGGCCCGTAGCTAAAAGTGCGCAGGGTGTGCGGTACAGAAGGGCTCTCAACAGTCAGGGGCTCACGGTTACCAAACATAAAAATGTTATTAATGGGGATATATTTGTACAATTTAATTCCTTTGGTAAACACATATATATTTATTAATTAATGTAATTCAAGTAGGAGTCCCTGATAAGTATTGCACAGGGGCCCGTAAAACCCTCACTACGGCCCTGTGCCTCAGTCTCTAGGCTCTCGACGCCGAAACACAAAATTGACTTCAGGCTGCCAGTCCGCTGGCCGAAGCATTTCGCTGTTGACAAACTTCACAAGCAAGGCATACATTCATATGCGATCTTGTTCATACATACACACACACATGGAAACGATCGCACAGCGCAAAGAAGTACGCACATGCTTATCGTTCCGCTGCCGTTGTGCGACTGAAGCAGTTTTGATGCTATGCACTCGAGCTACCCCGGTCGAGCGTTAATTCTCAATGATTCTTCTTCTCTGGGGTGGCAGGCCCGAAAAATCAGCATCAAACCGCTTTGACGCTGTTTGAGGTCTCTATGTGTTCATTGCTTAGTGATAATACTAATAATAAATATCAAATCACTAAGCATCGAACATATAGAGTACTCAAACAGCGGAATCTACTCATCTAACGCAATGCGAACGGAGGGACCCCAGAACGCGAAGTGTTTCACGAGTGAGCGATGGGCTCTCTTCGTTAGAAACGCACATCGGCAGCAAGTCAGTCGCACAACGACAGCGGAACGATGAGCATGGGTGCGATTCTTTGCGCTGTGCGATCGTTTCATTGTGTGCGTATATGCATGCACAAGCTAGCATATGAATGTATGCGTTGCTTGTGAAATTTGACAACAGGCAATTGCTTCGGCCAGCGCGCTGGCAGTCTGAAGTCAATTTTATGTTTCGGCGTCGAGAGCCAAGAGACTGAGGCACAGTGGGCACAAACGGTTAATTTGCGGCGAAACTTTTATAGCTTCGAAAATATGTGGCTTGACTTATGGCATAATTCTATTTGGTAAATACATATTGATGTATTCCGAATTTTTTAGTTTTGGCTCATAAATTTTGTCAAAATTAGTATAGTCATAAACAAAAAAAATTATAGGTGTTGCACAACTTTTTTTCGATATTATAAATTTGATATACAAATTATAATAGAAATATGAATATTTAATCTATCTACTCAATAAATTATAAATGCACATATTTTCAGATGTTAAAAGTTATTGCCGCCAAATAATCATTTTTGCCCACTGTCCTTTGGTCTCTTGGCTCTCTTGACTTCAGGCTGCCAGCGCGCTGGCCGAAGCGATTGCCTGTTGTCAAACTTCACAAGCAACGCATACATTCATATGCTAGCTTGTGCATGCATATACGCACACAATGAAACGATCGCACAGCGCAAAGAATCACACCCATGCTCATCGTTCCGCTGTCGTTGTGCGACTGACTTGCTGCCGATGTGCGTTTCTAACGAAGAGAGCCCATCGCTCACTCGTGAAACACTTCGCGTTCTGGGGTCCCTCCGTTCGCATTGCGTTAGATGAGTAGATTCCGCTGTTTGAGTACTCTATATGTTCGATGCTTAGTGATCAAATTAACATAACATTGCCTAATGAGTTAACATAACATAGCCTAATGAATTTAACATAACATAAGCATGTGCAGGTTAGCTGTGCCTAACTGCAGCACTGCAAGATCTCTCTGAATGTGACAAGTGGTCAATAAAGACATAAGTCGGCAAAGCGCCAAATATTCAAACTAAAGTGAACAAATTAAATTAAACATTTCATCAGCTACCACAAAGGTAACCAACAAGGAGATAGAGATCTCTCCTAGAGAGTGAGTTTGTTCTTCGCTTAACCGAGGGATTCGTAAGCTCTCTAGCCTGCCTCATCCCTGGTTGGAAGAACCAGTAGCGTTCGGTCAACCTATCCGCCCATGCTTTCACAAGGGAACGTGAACCTACTCTTTTTGAAGAGAGAGCTAGTATGGCAGCTTGGCTATCCGAGAAGATGTAGATATTCGTTCCTCTGATCCCCTTCTCAAGGATAAGACGACAGTAGAACTCGATGACATGTACCTCGGATTGTGGGCCACTTCCCCATAGCAATCGAGGTTTTGGAGTTGGGACCATGTATTCCAACTCCAACCCCCTGATCAGTCTTTGACCCGTCGGTGTACCAGTGTATACCATGAGGGTAACTGATGGGGTTTCCTGCATCCCAGTCCCTCCGGTCCGGGATGAGGGTTCTGAATTTTGCACCAAAGAAGAGTTCCTTGGTCATAGAATCTGATCTAGAGCAGATCTCTAAGCTAGGAATGTCTTTGATAAATCTAGCGTGCCCCGATTCGGTAGCTAGAAGCCCAGATTGACGTTTGATTTAAAGAAGACTCATAGCGGCGACTTCTTGTATTTGAATATGCAGAGGAGTCAAATTCAATATTAATTCCATTGCTGCTGTGCACATTGGGCTAAATTCCAAAAAAAGTGGCATAAAATCTAACATTGGAGATATCGAGCTGAAATTTGGTATATATGATAAATATACCACTCAAAATATCTAAACAAAATTTTAAGTTAATTGGACCACGCCTTCCCTGACCGCCCATATATGCCGATATTGTGTATACGTATGTTTTTTTTTCTTCTTGTTTTTGACAAAATTTCTCCTGTTTTTTCCTCGCTCAGCATACTTTCACTAATTTGGCCAAAAATCCAGTTAGCAAGGGCGGAATAGTTGCGACCGTTGTCGATCCAAGCATCCAGCAGAGTTGCATGGCAGAATTCAAGCCCATCTACATTTTCAATGTTTGGCCAAAGTCGCAAAAAGTCGCAAGCAAAATTATAAAATACTTTTAATATACATTCTCTAGTTTATTTTGACATACATTACATGATGCGCAAAGTTAGTTCAACTCCGCAGAACACAAGCAATTTTGTTTGGTTTCATCTATTTTTGGGCAGTACAAAACAATACACATACATAAATAACAAACTACTAATTTAAACACAAAATGTTTTTACTTTATTCATTCTACATACCTTCGTTATCAAAATCCATATTTCGAAATGTTTTTTTTGTTTAAGTTTGTAAAATTGCCAATCCCACAAAGTTTGCAAAACTTTCTCGCCAAATTTTATAGCAGAAGTCAGCTGACTAATCAACTCACTTTGAAAGTCGATTAAAATGACAGGGCTGCATTTTTAGCTAAAATATTTATTGATTCTTTTTATATAAATAATCTATTTTAAATATATAAAGTTAAAATTAAGATTTGAGACGACAAAAGTTTCGACTTTATGCCATTTTTTTGGAATTTAGCCCAATGTGCTGTGGGACAATTGCGAAGTGCACCCGTCAAGGAAAGGCAAAGCAGCCTATGCAGTTTAGTGCATTTGTTGGGGGCAGTGACCTGCGTAACCTTTGGCCACCACACAATAGCAGCGTAGGTGACGATGGGTCCTACCATCGTCTCAAATAACCACCGAATAGTGCAAGATTTGAGACCCCAGATCCTACCGAAGAATCTTCTGCAGGCCCACATGGCATGAGTTGTCTTCGATAGGGTGTTGTTTAGGTGGGAGTTCCAGTTTAGTCTTTTTAAGAGTTACCCCTAGATATTTAACCTCGTTGGAAAGTCCCACGGGAGAGCCGCAAATGTGCAACTAACCTATGTCAACGGAATAGCGCTTAGTGAAGGGAACGATAATTGCCTTTTGAGGATTGATGCTCAGACCTACATCTTCGCACCATCTACTAACCGTGTTCAGAGCAGATTGTATCAGCTCTGTCACGGTGCTGGCAAAGTTCCCGTTCACTATGAGAGCCAGCGTAGCCGATTGCTTCCACGCCCTGTTCTGCAAGAATACTCAGTAGTTCATCAACTACTAAAGACCAGAGTAAGGGGGATAAGACCCCTCCCTGGGGACAACCCTTAACCACACTAATAAAAGCATTCGTGGAGTCCAGGGTAATGGAAATAGTCCGGTGTTTGAGCATAGCATCAACCCATCAGATCAGAAATAGACCCGTAGCCGGTATTATCGAAAGCACCCTCCATATCATGAAAATAACACAGAACAATGTTCTTGGATACGAGGGCTCTTTCGATTTTACTCACTAGCTTGTGGAGAGCGACCTCCGTCGATCTTTCGGCTATATACGCAAACTGCGTGGGGTGCAGAGGCTAAGTTTTCTGCAGAGAGCACCGAATGTGCAGGTCTACGAGCCTTTCGGTTGTCTTTAGCAGAAAGGAGGTAATACTGATCGGCTGATATGACTTAGGCTGGTCAGGGGACGATTCCCCTGTTTGGGAATGAATACCACATTGACTCTCCTCCAAGAGATGGGTATGTAACCCCAAGTGAGACTAGCCATAAGAAGGTCGATCAGCATATCAAGAATGTGATTAAGGCTGTTTTGTAGAAGGGCTGGAAAGATGTGATCGCCCCCTGGGGCTTTGAAGGGAGCGAAGGAATCTACAGCCCATTTGACCTTTCCAGGGTCGAAGATGGTTTCTGATAGACAGGACCCATGTGAGTCCGGTGACATGGTGGCGTCATCGTGACTGGATAGATCTGGGTTCGCCACAGAACCTGGGAAGTGGACTTGAAGTAGAAGGTCAAGTGCTTCCCTGCGATCTTGAGTGAAAGAGCCATCTGCTCTTTTAAGAAGCCCTATCCCATTAGACGACCCTTTAGCCAATACTTTGTGGAGTCTCGCTGCCTCTGGCAGCGATTCAATGCCACCACAGAAGCTGCGCTACGTATCGCATTTAGCACGTCTAATGTTTTAGTTACAGTTTGTGAGAGCGTCCCCATAGACGTCCCAACTTACACGGTTAGATCTGGCCTTGTTGAATTGGCTACTAACCTTCCTTCTTTGTGCAGCCAGTTCCTCGTTCCACCATGGAACTTTACGGTTGACCTTTAAGGTCTTCCGGGCCAGGGAGGTCGAACCTGATGTGCTGATGGTCCGACAAAGTGGCTTCGTCTGTGACCCGCCAGTTGGCCAGCGAACTCACAATAGAGTTACTGACTAGGGTAAGGTCCAGAACCTCTTCCATAACGGCGTTAATAAAGGTAGGGCTACACCCTTTGTTAGCAACATCTAATTGACAACACAATAGATACTCTAAAAGGGACTCTCCACGTTTATTGACGTCGCTGCTTAACCAGATCGTCTGATGCGCATTTGCATCACAGCCGATCACAAGCGGCTTGTTGTGTTGGCGGCAGAAGTCCACTAGCCGCTGAACCTCTGTGGGGAGGACGTCATCCGGGAAGTCGCGCGGGAAGTAAGCAGAGGCGATCAGCACCTCCCGGACACCCTCGGCCGTGGCTACCTCAATAGCCGTTGCCACCAGGTCTCTGGGGATGAAATTAGGTAAAGGGAAGTGTCTCACATCGTTATTTACAACAATAGCAGTGCGAGGGGCACCACCCATACGGTCATATAATAACTTACATGATCCGCATGATAGTCCACGGATGTGGCCACCGATCAACCATGGCTCTTGGACGAGAGCCAGGTTGATTGTATCCTTATAGACGACCCTGCACAGGGTGGCGGACGCTACTCTGGCGTGGTGCAGGTTCGCCTGGAGCACCTTAATGACATTCTCTCTTAGGGCTTTGGTGACAAGGCCACCTGCCTTGACCGCCCTATTTTTGAATTTATCTTGCATGCAAGATATAAATGTCAAATAAAACCAGTAAGAAAAGCAACAGTCGCGCGGCACGCGACAGTGGGATACCCTTCGACATATATTCCGGTGTAGTTTAATTTGTTAAATTCATACACATCTACATATGTACATATTGTAAAATTATTCCCAACAGATGGCGCTCGCGCTTCGCGCTCCCCTGACTCCCTCGTTAGCTGACACGAGCAATCGGTTTCATGCTCATGCTTTCTTGAATATCTACTGTGTTTATGGTGCGATCGGATTGCAATTTAGAGAATAAGTAGATATTTTATTCAGCTTAGTAATTGTTCAAGTCAGAAAGTTGTATCTTTTATACAGCGCTTATAAATTAAGTTCAAAAATTAAATTAGTGATTTGCGGGGGCGGTGGGCGTGGCACCCCACATTTGAAATAAACTTGATCTGCGCCTGATACACAGAAACCTTCATGACAAATTTGGTGTCTCTAGCTCTTATAATAGCTGAGATCTGTGTGTTCATCATCCATACATCCGGACATCCGGACAGACAGACAGACATGGCTCAATCGACTCGGCTAGTGATCCTGAGCAAGAATATATATACTTTGTCGGGTCTCCCACGCCTCCTTCTGCCTGTTACATACATTTGCACAAAGTAAGTGACTGTGGTGGCGGCAATGGGATTTCTTCCTTCTTGGGGGGATCGTAGAGTTGGGGATGAACAGGCTGTGAATGCTGAAACTCGAAAACCGACGCGAAAACAATTCGATATAAATGAGACAATTCGGGGCGCGTGGAGTTCACTTCACTGTGGTTTATTTTCAACTGGTTTACATAGGTAAAAGGATGACTTAAAAACTAACTTAACATATGTCTGTTGGATAAAAGAGCGCGAGAGCCCTCGGTAACTCTCGCACTGTTTACGCCGTTTATGCTGCCTACTTTTCGGCGGCGAGTATCTTTTTTTTTTTTTTTTTTTTTAATTTTTATTAAACGAAATTATTTAACTTGACTAGCGTACTATTACCCTTCTTGGACAACTTAATCTAATCGGTATCAATTTAGACGATTCTTAATATCTAAGTTATTTACAAAGATTATATGATTTTGAGTATTAAAGAAATGGAATGTTTACGTTATAATATTAGAAAATTAGGAAAAGTAGGATTTATGTCAAGTCCCGGTCGGCCAGGTCTTGAGGGTGGTGGCGATTCAGTCTTCTTCTCGTTCTTGTCCGATGGCTTTGGGCTGCGATACTTAGTCGTCTAGCTAGACTATTAGGATGAGATTCAAGTCTGTCATTGTACTTTTTTGCTATCTCCCGAATCCTGTCTACAATTTTTGGCACCTTTAGATCACGTTCAATATGTCTGATCCTCATGTACCAAGGAGCGCCTGTGATCTTCCTCAGAGTTTTTGCCTGAAGAACCCGAATTTTATTCAGGTGCGTTTTGGCAGCGATTCCATACACCTGTATGGCATAGAATAGACCAGGAGCTAATATGCTCTTGTATATTTTAACCTTGTTGGCGAGGGAAAGTTTGTTGCGGGCAGCAATTAACCAGGCCATTTTGGAGACCTTAGTTTTAAAGGACTGCTGTATCGCCGTAACATGCCTTCCGAAGGTTCTATCTAGAATCACACCAAGATATTTGCATGATGACTTGTGGTCAAGCACTCTTCCTTTAAGCGAGACACAGCGGCAACTACTTAATCGATTTGTAAAGGTGACGTTTGCACATTTGTCAGCATTGATGCAGACGTTCCACAACTCTGCCCAATTCTGGAATGCGTCCAGGTACTCTTGCAGTGCGTCCGAGGCCTCGATAATGCTGTTGCTTTTTGTCAGAAAACCGCGGTGTCGTCAGCATATGTTGCAATCAGCACATCTTTCCCATCTGTCTGGGTGGGCATGTCCGCGGAGAAGATGGAGTATAGAGTAGGGCCTAACACGCTTCCTTGAGGTACTCCAGCTTCGATCACTTTAACGGAAGAAGTGCATCCATCGGTCGTCACACGGAAAGTACGTCCTAACAAAAAGCTCATTACAAGCTGGTATAGCTGGGGTGTTAGCATTTTCTTTGCTTTATGTAGAAGACCAGGATGCCACACTCTATCAAAAGCTTGTTGAATGTCTAGAAAGGCTGCTACTGCATACTCTTTCCTTTCTAGGGCTTCTAGCGCAAAATTGACAACCCTATGGAGTTGCTCGGGTGTTCCATGTTGAGTCCGGAATCCGAATTGGAAATCAGGTATCGCCAATACTACCGGCTCAACGTCACGCATTCTGTTAAAAATTATCCTTTCCATAATTTTACCAAGGGATGGGAGGAGGCTATACGAGTCTACCTCTGTTGGCTTTTTCCCTGGTTTCAGGATCAGGATTATGTTTGCAGACTTCCAAACACTTGGGAAATAAACCTCAAGTAAAGCGCTGTTAAAAATGAGTACCAGAAATCGCAGAGCTTGATCAGGTAGGATTTTTATAGTTCTGTTGTCGAGGAGGTCATGACCCGGGGCTTTTTTGACTTCAGCAAGGAAACAAGTTGTTTCAGTTCTTCGAGAGTGACAGGATCCGCGGGCAGTGCCATTTGAAATGGCGTTTCAAGAGACTCCGCAACCAAACGGCACTGATACGCATCGGTAAATGCGAGTGGCTTAAATCTTTCCTCCAAGTTGCTTGTAAACACTTCTGCTTTGTCCTGTGATGTGCGGCACCAACCACCAGACGGGCTCCTTATAGAGGATTTCTGAGAAGCCTGGAACTTGAACCTTTTCGTGATTCTCCACAGAGAGAATTGTGAGGAGGCATCGGTGCCCATTTTCTCCAAAAGGTTGTCTTTCTGATGCTGTTTTCTTTGGGTCAGCACTTTATGGAGCCGATTAGATAGCCTTCTGTAGATCTGCTGGATTCGGAAATCTCCTGTCCTTGCAAACTCCCTTCTAACTTTCCGTTTGAGGCGAACGAGGTCCACTATTGCAGAAGGCTGAACAAGGGCTTGCGCATTGCGTGGAGTACTCGGTGCAGCATGTGCTGCTGCTTCTATTATCAGCTGATAATATTTCCGTCGAAAAATAGACCTAGGCAGGTTTGGGTTCGCAAGGTAAAAGTGACACAGGCCGATTTCGAGCAGTTAATCGCTATGTTCCATTTGGCAGTCCATCGCTCAAATGCATACAGCCATTCTTGAACTGCATTGGAGGCAATTTGCAGGGATGAGTGGGACGCAAGCATGGCGGTGTCATCAGCATAAGTGGCCAGGAGCAGCTGAGCAGAGGAGGCTTCATCGGTGTTGGTGACAGGAGTTGGCATATCTGCAGTGTACAGGGTGTACAGGAAGGGTCCAAGCACACTTCCTTGTGGAACCCCTGCATATATACGTTCCAAGCTAGATCGAGAGTCTCGTATTGCAACATCGAAGGTCCGGTCAGCAATAAAGGAGTTGAGGATGCCAAAGTGGGGTGCAGGGAGGAGATCCTTCATCTTATACAACAGTCCTTCGTGCCACACCCTATCAAATGCTTGTTTTACGTCTAAAAACACGCCGACTGTGTAAAGCTTGTGCTCAAAGCCATGCGTTGCCTGCTTTACGAGGCGATGGATTTGTTCGGGGCAACCATGGGACTTCCTAAAGCCAAATTGGTGTTGAGGAAGGTGTTCTATTACCTCCGGTAGTTCCATCATCCGGGTTAGCAAAATTCTCTCAAAAACCTTGGAGAAGGTTGGTAGCAGGCTAATCGGGCGGTATGAGTCAATCTGTGTTGGTGACTTTCCAGCTTTGGGGATCATTACAATACGCGCACGCTTCCATTGCCTGGGGAAATGTCCTAGTCTTAGCATAGCATTGAAAATTTTAACAAGGGCGAGGACTCCTTTGCGAGGTAGAAGCTTCGCAGTACGGTTATCTATGCCATCGTAACCAGGGGTTTTTTTTGGTTGCGGCGCCTTTAGTTGCATCATAACTTCCTGCGGTGTGGTATGTCTTATGGGGCGGGTCGGAGCAGTCGGAGTATCTAAGAAATTTGTGATGGCTTCACGAGTTGAGTCGTCCGTTAAATTGAAGGACATGAAGGTGGAAGAGAGGTGCAAAGCAAAAGCACTTGCTTTCTCATCATCCGTCTTAAGCCATAGGCCACTTCGATTTTGGACTGGTGATTGAAACAAAGGCTGTCTCTTGATGCCTCTCGTGAGTCTCCATATTGAGAAGCCACTATTATTATCTGGACCAGCACTCTCCAACAAGGTATCTAGATTTGCTCTACGATTATTGGCTAGCAAACGGCGCAGTCTATTAGTAATACTTGAATATTGCTGTTTAATACTAGGATCTCCTGTTGCGATGTATTGTCTTCTGAGGCGTCTTTTGTGGCTAAGCAGATCCCTAGCCTCCAAATTTAAAATGGGAAACCTTCTTATGACCAGCTTGGTGACGGGTTGGTGTAGCCTGCCTTGCAGCTTCAATGATAGTAGATGTGAAGTAGTCGACAAATGCTTCCAGCCTATTGCAAGTGTCAATGGGAATGTTGAGTTCTACAGTGCTCTAGATATGTTCTTTGAAGACCCGAATATTTGCTTGCGGTGACAGCATTTTTGTGACACCTTTAAATGAATGGGCGTCTTCATCTAGCTCGAAGAGCAAAGGCAGATGGTCAGATGATAGCTCTGTCAGCACTAGCACCTTAATTTGTTGTTGTCTAAAGCCTTTAGCGATCCCAAAATCGATGGCACTTGGAGTGGCAGTTGCACGATAAGGGTAGCATGTGGCTTCTCCAGTTGCAACGATGTCGATTCCTTCTTCCGCCAGTGCAGAGTACAGCATCCTACCTCTGGTACACGTCCTGTAGTTTCCCCACCATCTGTGTTTTGCGTTCCAATCACCTGCCGCAAGGAACTTAGTGCCAAATTGTGTGATGAGCTGCCCAACAATAGCATCTGTCCATCTAAAAGTAGGAGGGCAGTATACTGAGGCAACATTAAAGATACCTCTACTTGAAGTCAGCTGAATAACTGCTGCCTGAAAATGATTTTGCGACAGAGTGGTGAATGGCTGATGAAAGATAGTTGATCTAACAAGGATCGCCGCACCTCCGTGTTGGCTGTCGTCCGGATGGTTGGCAGTATGTAGGGTAAAGCCATAGATCCTGAAGGTGGACCGGGAGGTGAAGTGGGTTTCTGACAAAAGGAGGATATCTATATCGTGAAGCTCAATAAAAGCGAGAATCTCATTGGTCTTCGAGGAGGCCCCATTGGAATTCCAAGCTGCTATCTTAAGAGGACCCATTGTTAACAGCAGATGGAGAAGTGCGGGTCTGCAGAAGCAATTGCATTAACGTTTCCACTAACGACATCATTCTGTCAAGCCTGGAAAAAAGCTGTTCCAGTTTGGAATCCAGATTGGCACTTGCATTTGAAACAGTAGCGGCAGGCGGGTTTATTGGCTGCACAAAAGGCTGGTTGCCTCTGACAATGGATGCAAAAGTTGTCTTTCCAACGCTAAAGGCAGGTGGACTGGATTGATGTGTACTGTTTACGGGAGCAGCAGTGGTGGGTTCGTTGGTCTTCAAAAGATGCTTACGAGTAGAAGCCTCTTGTAGATACTTAATGCAACCTTTAAAATTAGCTGCATGGGGCTTGCCACAGTGATAGCAGCATCTCGCATCATCTTCTTCGAGCCTACACTCCAGAGTGGGGTGGTTTTCTCCACATTCTCTGCAAATAAAATGCCGAGAACAGTAAGCCTTGGTGTGACCGTAGCCTTGACACCTATGACATTGTACAGGGTCTACTTGCTTACGGGGTTTCTCCCAAGTCACTCTATGCTTGCAGACAACAAGAATGTTCTTAACAAGCTTGTTATTTTCCGCTTTTTTGAGATCAATGAATCTCATATTAAGAGGGAGCGAGGTTGACTTATTGCGCGGAGTATATATTCGTACAACGCTATGGCCTTCATTTTGTAGACATGCGATGATGTCCTCCGATGAAACTCCGTGGTGGATGTTACGCATTACGATTCTGTAAGGCCGGTCCTCAGGAAGCTGATGATGATGGAACAAAGATCCTTTCTCCAGAAAATGCCGGGCCACCTGCCTATAGATATCTGGGGTGTTGCACTGAACAGCGCAATCTCCCGAATTCAGAGCCTTGATAGTGTAGGAGTCACCTACAAGGGCGTCCAGCTCAGTGCGAAACGCTGTAAAGTTCACCACATCAACACATCATTCTGGGTACCTTAGAGTGATGGATTGGTTTCGTGGTGGGGGGGGGGGCAGCTTGGTTAACACCAGCCGGCTGTTGGTCGCGTCTCGCTTTCCTTGCAGCACGAATGAGGGCGGTCCTCGACGAACAAGGCTCATCATCATCACTCGAAGATACGACGGCTACATCGAAGTCTTCCTCGTTACATAAGGGTTGGAAACGATTTGTAGAGTTGATCAAAGGCTGATCAGCTGTTGCCTTCTTTGCCTTTTTTGGGGAAAGGGCTGGGCCTGCTCTCTTATTAGTTCCCCCTTTACCTGGTGTAAAAGAGACATCTTGCCATCCTGTGGAAGACTGGGGATTCGCTACTGAGTTGACGAGAGCACTGCTGTATGTCGTGCTGCCAGAAGTAGAACATACATTGCCACAGAGCGAGTGGAGATATACGGGGACGAGATGGTTGAACTAGTTGATGTAATTGTGTGGGTTGTACTGCAAATTGAATTTGAAATATTAGATGTAGAAAAGGTTGAGATTTTATTCGGCAAGTTCTTCAGCAATTGCTCACGAATCTCTCTAGGGCCCGCGCCAGCAATTTTCTTCATCGACGTAAAGTCTAAAGGTTTCTGCTGTGGACCATTATTTTCCATTTTTCGTAGAATAAATGCTTAGCGACCCGAGTTTTACAACACACAAAACTGTCATATGCCTGTTGCCGGTACTTTCGAGCACTAGCCGTTGGGCAGCGGAGCCCCACTTTCGGAAAAACAAATCTTTTAATATTCAATAAATTATGGAAATATTAACACTAAAAGTGACTTTCGGAGTCACTAATTGCAGTTTGTGCCACTACTGTGGGCTTGTCCATGAACAAAATGTAGATTGAAAACAAAATTTTAATTTTAAAATTTTCACTGAAAAAAAAAATACAAACGCTACAGTCAGGTGCTGACTGTATAAGGCCATGGATTATCTTAGTATACCGTAAACAAGTTTGTAAATAACAGAATAGAATCGCCGCTCGAATTTTCCACCGATTATCAAAAATAATCAGTACCAAGGGGAAGTTACAGCACATGTAATGGGGCTAGTTGTTCTTAAAAAGTTAAATTTTGGTGAGTCAACTTGAGATGTTCTCCGCAACTTAAATGTTCCCCAAATTAATTAATTTCTGCAATCTGCAGACATAGATAACTTAATTATATTCGGATATTTATTAAAACTCGCAATGAAAATTGCGGAGTTCGATTGCTACCGCGATCGGCATGTGAAAGTTTTTGTTTTTCATTATTTTTCATTAAAATATTTTAAAAGCTCAATAACATTTAAAAGGGGCGGTTTTTTTAAGTTTTTGGTACGCAATATATGTAATTAGAAGTCATTTTTCTTTCGTTGGTATACAACAGCAACTCCAAATCTAATTGTATTGTACATATGCATGTACATACATGCATGCAATAATGTGTGTTGAAGAGGGATGCCAATACATACATGTGGATATATATGTATGGGCGTCCCACTCACACATTCACAACTTTTAAAGGGCTTGTAGTGAAACGGTGGAACTATCGTCTGCTTATGATGGTGCCGGGCTGCCAGATCGGGCTCATATCGATGAGGCTGCGTCGCCACAGTCTTATGATCGCTGTTATGTTCTAGCATTCTAATTCCAAAATATTGAGAGCAAGACAAAATAACAATATCCAATAAGAATCATATTGAACTTGCAAAGTCATAACAGGCAAAATACGGAGAGTGACGGTGTTGAAGAACGCATTGTTTACTTTTGGCTCGCGTCTTTTTGATGCGTGCTAAATATAATGAAAATAGTAAACTTTATTTATAAATGATAAATATTATTTGTAACTATTATAATTTTATTGCATAATATAGTATGAAAACAAAATAAGGAAAAACTATATTTTATTAAAATTTAATTAAATAATTTAATTTGTTTGTAGCTGCTATATTACAGCCCGCTTGACTGCAACTTTTCTTTTAGTTTATTAGAATAAAATAAATAAACAAAATAAAATAATAAATGATAATTCATAATTCTTCGCACCCGCCTCAACCGGGAGGGAGAGTTGAACATAATTTGCCGTCCGCCACTCTAACCACTCGGCCATTGCCTCACTCCTTAGCCCATCGGCAAAGCTGCATTGTGAACCAATTCTGTTACCATACAATGCAAATAAAAAGTTTAAAATGCTGTGTGTCTGACGCTAGATTCGAACCTCGGTATGCTTGTGTAAATTAGGTCTGCTTAAGTATATATGTTCAAAGTGAGTTTAATTCGTATCATATCTCACTTATTTATAGTCCGATTCAAATGAAATTTTCACATAACGCCCGTGGCAAGGTATTTGTCATGTAAGATATACAACTTTGGTTGTTGAGCTAATATTGTAGTTGTTAAATAGTTATTACTGATTTACAGAGGCGGGAAGGGGCGTGTCCAAATTTTACAAAAACTTTGAAACACTGCAATATATATGTATGTTGTCGCAAAATTTGATGACTCTAGCTCTTATAGTTTCTGAGATCCAGGTGTTCATACAGACAGACAGACGGACAGACGGACAGACGGTCAGACGGACAGACGGACAGACAGACATGGCTCAATCGACTCGGCTACTGATACTGATTCAGAATATATATAGTTTATGGGGTCGGAGATGCCTCCTTCTGCCTGTTACGCACATTTCCGTTCCGACAAACACAATAGTCCATGAATTTTTTTAAAATCCATGGCCTAAAAATCAGACGCGTGCTACTCGAGTGACTAGATCTGACTCAATATCTGGACAAATCTGCACTTGCTCTGCCCTAAAAGCTCACTGTACAAAACATAGTTTTGGTTTAGGCTCCCTTCTGCACATGTAGGAACATTGGGCAGCTTTTAGGCGCAGCTCATTAAATGAAATTGGAGGTTGGTGGACTGGATTAACGTTGCATTATTAAATTATAGATGAGTTGATATTAGTGACGAATGATGGTTTAAAGTTGAAAGATAGGTCCCACGAATGCCTAGGTGGCTTTCTCCACGTGCGTCAATTAATTCACTCGTAGGTTAAGTCAATTTCGACCGGCGAGTAGAAGCACTTGGGCACTTTCAGCCAAAGCCACTCCTATGGCAATATTTTCACAGCAGTGCTCCCACAAGCACGAGGTGTGGAGCGGTGCTCCAATGGGCAAGAGCACAAGTGCCGCCTCCAAAAAAGGGGCGGCAAAGGTGCTCCTTTAGCCGGAGAAGCAAGGAGTGCACCTATGGACTTCCACTGACGTGCTTGGCTTGTCTACTCTTAGGGTAAGGGGGAACAGTTTGCAGCGCCGATGCAGCTAGTTGTCTGCAGCTCTGCTGTAATGTTAACTAAACGGCCAACTCCTGTTCGAGCCGCAACCGATAGGTATTCTAGAGGTTTTTGTTTTCAGTTATTATTTCAGCCATTTTTTAGAGAAAAATTTAATTTCTCACTTACGTGGAAATCTTTGGATTTCCTATTATTTTTTTCTAATTTATTATTTCAACTTTTTTTTATTTAATTTAATATTACGAGTATATATCAAAACTTTTCACTACACTTGTGGTTATAAAATTTTCAACACGTGGATTTTTGAGAATTTTTCTATGACCAGTGACGTCTTATCTCTTTGACGATCAGTGTAGAAAAGATCGCTTTGAAAAGCTACGGCTAAACCATGAGGATTGTGCTTTTCAACCAGATAATAGAAAAACTGCAACCATGGGCCAGCTGTTCGTTTTATGGCTTTATCCTAAAGCCCAGCTTTGGATATTATGCGATCTCGGAACCTTCTATCCGAAGACAGGCTTGCGATCCACAAAAGCACAAAAATTTTGTACTGCCTACTTTCCGGCACCATCCATAAATTACTCTTATACGCTTCAGGCGCCGCTACATAGGTAATCTCTATCCGAAAGTTTTGATTCTATAGATTTAATGCAAGAGAGGTGTTCTAGATACAAAGAAGTTTCTGAAGAAGGAGGAATGTAAGAGCAAGTTACAGAAACTGAAATGTGATTTAAAGTTATTTTAACGCACACGAATTCTGTATTGGGCTGACAGTCTATTGAAACAATATCAGAAGACAGATTTGAGGCAAATGCAATAAGAACCCCTCCTCCAGATCGCGGCAAACGGTCACATCTGAAAGAACTATACTTATTAGAAAAGATTTCACTATGTAAAATATCACACCAAGAGGTGTGAGAAAGTACATGAGTACGGAAGGATGAGCGGGTGCCGTTCATCATAGCTTAAAGCAGCGGATGTTCTCACACGACCGCATGCTCTCATGACTCCACTGGCGTCAATAAAAGGATTCAAATTAATGATGTCGCTACTCCTTGCAATTTGTTCCTTATTCAACAAACAGTTGTACTCTTTAAGGAATTGAGTACGTTGGGTATTCCGGATGAGCAGATCTTAAACGTTGGAGAGTTCAGAGCTTCTGACATCTGGAGAGAGCGTGAGATCAGGCTTACGACACCTCTGAATAAAGCGGTATACGTAAGCCATCACCCGCAGTGCTCTGTCGAGCTCGGAAAATCTCTCCAAGATGCAACCGGATGAAGGAGGCAACTTGGTTAAGTTGCATTTAACAGGACGAAGCTCTTCGTCTGTTTCGTGAGCGATATTGATCGCAACAGGCCATTGTTCTGCTGGAAGGATCAGCCAATCGGGTCCATGCCACCGGAGACTGTTACCAATGAGGTCCTCTGACGAGACACCTCTACTGGCCAGATCGGCAGAGTTGTGCTCAGATCTGACGTGGGACCATTTGCCTGAACTCGTGAGCTGAGTTATCTTCGCTACTCTGTTAGCCACGAGTGTCGTCCATTGACGTCCATGAAGGCTTACTAAGCCAGGCTAACACAATTGTGGAATCAGTCCAATAGTACTCTTCGTAGCTATTGACTGGGAGCTGAGGGAGGAGTGTTGCTGATAACTCGGAGAGCAGTAATGCACCGCAGAGTTCTAATCGAGGCAAGGAGATGGTCTTTACAGGAGCTACTCTGGTCTTGGCAACAAGGAGATGGCTTGAAACGCTGTGTTGGATCTCAACGCGGATGTAAATAGCTGCTCCGTAGGCGCGCTGAGATGCGTCGCAGAAGCCATGGATTTGGAGCTTAGTTAAGGGAGTATATTGGACCCATCTTGGGATCCGAATCCTATGGAGGGATGGGTAGCTGGATAAGGAATCCTGCCAGCGTTGTTTAAGCTCTTGTGGCAACACTTCATCCCATCCAAGATTTTGCAGCCATATCTCCTGCATGAAAATTTTGGCACGGACCACGAATGGTGCCAGCCAGCCTGCTGGATCGAATAATTTGGCGATGTAAGATAGAACTTCACGTTTAGTGTAAGCTTGTCTCACACCTGCTTCGGAGGGGGCAAAGAGAAACTCATCCGTATGCGCTTGCCAGCGTATACCTAGAATCTTTGCTAAGCTCGCTTCCTCTAGTTCGAGAAAATCGGCGTTTAGTAGATGGTCCTTGGGGATGTTAGCTAGCACATCTTTGTGGTTGGAGGTCCACTTTCTTAAAGGAAAGCCAGCTGTCTCAAGAGCTTTGCATAACTCATCAATGGACACAGTGGCGCGCTTTAGGGAATGCGCGCCAGCAAGGACATCGTCTACATACATGTAGTTGGATATGATGTCGCTGGCGAGAGGAAGATGTGTGCTAACATCCTGGGAAAGCTGTTGAAGAACCCGAATGGCCAAGAATGGAGCACAGTTAACTCCGAAAGTGACTGTGTTGAGTTCATAGTCACAAACTTCGCCATTTGGGTTCCTGAAGAGGATTCGTTGAAATGGCGTGTGACTCGTGTGAACGAGTATCTGCCGGTACATCTTTGTGATGTCGGCATTGAAGACAAATCGGAAAAAACGCCATTTCAAGATCTGCATAGTCAGATCGGATTGCAGAACGGGTCCTGAATGTAGGATATCGTTCAAGCTTTTCCCATTGGAGGACGGACTCGAGGCGTTGAAAACAACGTGAACTTTCGTAGTGGTGCTCTCAGGTTTTAAAACAGCATGATGAGGGAGATAAAAATTGTTGCAGTCGTTACTTGGAGAGACCGGCCTCATATGGCCTAAATCTAAATACTCCTGAATACTCTTTAAATGACATTCGTTTCTGAGAAACTGAGCGAGTGCGATGGACCTTGAATGTCCTAATTCGAAAGTTTCAGGATTTTTGAATGGGAGAGTAACGACATATCTGCCCTCTTTAGTTCTAGAAGTGGTGCGGAGAAAGTGGTTTTCACACGCTGAATCAGAAACTGTTGGAATATCCCTATTCAACAACAAAAATAACGTTTATCAGCACTATTTTATATTTGACATACATGGTCACACTTTTGATTTCCTTCCTTCTTCTTTTACGCTTTCTGCCGAGAGCAAGTCGTGGTGCTGGTGTTGCAGTTAAATTAAAAATATAAATGATCATAAATTACTAAATTTTGGACTTATTATTTAAAAGGACTTTCAAAAATCATAAACTACAACAGAAACTTTTACCAGCTTGGCTGGTAGATCTTCCACAACCGGAAACTTGGTGAGAAGATCATCAAGCCTTTGCTCTTTGCTGATCTTGATCCTTGTGGTGAAGGATGAAACGGTCGAAAGATTTGGTTTGGCTACTGGTCCTGTGAGAACCCAGCCGAATATGGTCTCTTGACCGAGCAGTGTTCCACAGATTTTGGACACAGAGCCACTCTTTATAATAGATGGAAGTAAGTCGGCTCCTAAGAGCACGTCTATTTGAGAGCTCTGGAGGAAATGCGGATCAGCGAGTTGGAAGTTTGGCAAGTCCTTCAGAAGATCCTTGGAAATTGTGTAGGATGGAAGGTTACCTGCCAATTGGGGAAGAACAAAGGCTGCAGTTTCTAGCTGTAACCTGGGAGTAATCGGGGAGCCAATCTGGAAGTGACACAACTTTTGTGGATTGGCTGAGATGGCTTGATTTAAGCCAGCTACTTGAACTTTCACGGCTTGGTAGGAGGGCTTTATGATGTTAAACATCCGTTCGGAGATGAACGTAGCCTCTGATCCTGGATCGATCAGTGCACGTGCTTTATGAGTCATGCCCAAATGGCATACATTTATAAGAGTAGTGCCGAGAAGAACACCGTGTGAGTTCGCCGTGAAGTAATTCTGAATATTAGTCGTTGAAGGAGTGGACTGTATATTAGAATTGGGAGTTGGTGCAGAATCTGCTGAAGTGGGCGTAGTAGGAGGGGTGCCACGATGCAGGAGTTTATTGTGGCGACCCTTGCACGTAAAACAGTTATGTTGACTCGTGCAATCTTTAAGCAGTTCATACACAACTTCTGCTGTTTGATGAAATTGGACCTTTCATCAACAGCCATTTCGAGAAAGCGCGGACACAGACGTATAGGATGGTTCTCCTTTGAGCAAAGTTTGCAAGTTTGTGGTTTGCCTACAACCTTTGTCTCAAAAGAGTTGACCTTCCTCGTAGGAGGCTCCTTTCGAGCAGGTTTGGGACTTATCTGTGCGCTTGTACTAGGTTGTACGTCCTCTATCGCTTCCAACGTACGATAGCGCTCTGAAAGGAAATCTGACATTTCCTTCCACGACGGAATTTCAGCCTTGTTTTGTACTGACTGCTCCCAAAGTGACAACGTCAGCTTTGGGAGTTTAGACGAGCATAGGAAGACAAGAAGGCAATCCCAGTTCTCTGTGCTGATTTTGGAGTGGTCTAGAACCGTTAATCAACTTTGGATAGTGCTTTGAAGGACTTGGACGGCGGCTCCGGACTCGTGAGGAACTGAAGGAAGATTGAAAAGGATTTTAAGTTGGCTGTTGACTGACAGCCTCTTATTTTCGAACCTGTCCGTCAAGTTCTTCCAAGCAGACGAGAAACCCTCATTCGTGAGAGGGGATTTGGATACGATTGACTTCGCTTCTCCACTGGTCTTTGCATTTAAATGGAATAATTTCTCGATCTGACTTAGGCCGGGATCGGAAATGTAGATCGCTGTGAAGAGATCACGGAAAGTTGGCCATTTGAGGTAGTCACCGCTGAAAACTTCAGCATCGAAAGGTGGTGACCGGTAGCTTCGTGGGTGGAAGGCTACTTGTGCTGCTGCAGGTGCTGGAGTGGGAGCCGTTGAGAGGCAGTTTCTTCGTATATGGAGTAGCAGTGGTCATACCGGGCTTGCATGGCGATCTTGTCCGCAGCATTCGTCTCCGTTTGAGACAATGCGTTGGAACAGAGTTCATATTTGAGTTCTACTGCAGTCCATATGGAGCGAAGCTGCTCAAGACGCACTCTGTGAGTGTGAAGTGAGGCTGTAGGAGAATTTTGAATCCTAGCTTCGAACTGCGTGAGCTTATCAGAAGCGTTAATGAACTCTTGGAGTGCCATTTTTATTGCCAGTGAGATCTGATGACCAACTGAACGAGTAACTGGAGGAGTGTGCACCGAAATTGTTGGCACCTGACTAACCTTAGATGTGGCGGGAAAAGGTGTTCTACCAAGAAGGGAACTTGGAAGAGAGCTGGAGCGTCTGTGCTTAGTCGTGGGTACAACAAGGTGTTTCTTGGTGTCTTTACTGTCAATTGGCATAACAGGCTTTCAAAAAAGCGAGAAAAATGCAATTGATGCTGTTGACGGAAGCAGAAACTTGAAAGAGAAGAGCGTAGAAAATTTGACGAACAGAATTTTCTTCTTTTAACAATAAACAAGAATATTAAGCAAATCAATCGGAAATTTTATCGAATCTTTTGAGCGTGGAATATGTTGGTAGATTACAAGGCAACACTTTTTGGAAAAACGTTGCAAAAAAAAATAATATATAAATATTTTTTTATAAATATCGATATATTTTATTGAGTAATAATAATTATCGAGACAATTATTATACTCAGCGTGAAATTCTGAGAAAAAGACTCAATATAATTTATTTACAAATAATAAATTATATTGTGAAAATAAATAAATAATTATTTATTATTAGGATATATTTTCTCAGACGGAGGAAAATATATTCGATAATTTTTTGCAATGTTGCAGCGCTTTGTAATACCACAACAAAGTGCACAATGAGACGACAAAGGAAAAATAAGTGACTTTAAAAGTCAGGGTTGCCCACTACGTGATATTTTAATATTTGAGCTAGTGCAGCCATGGAACGATAACACTGAGTGAATAGAAAAAATACAAACGCTACAGTCAGGTGCTGACTGTATAAGGCCATGGATTATCATAGTATACCGTAAAAAAGTTTGTAAATAACAGAATAGAATCGCAGCTCGAATTTCTCACCGATTATCAAAAATAATCAGTACCTAGGGAACACCAAGGGGAAGTTACAGCACATGTAATGGATTTAGTTGTTCTTAAAAAGTTAAATTTTGGTGACCTACGAGTCGCTTGAGATGTTCTGCGCAACATAAGTGTTCCCCAAATTAATTAATTTCTGCAATCTGCAGACATAGATAACTTAATTATATTCGGATATTTATTAAAATTCGCAATGAAAATTTCGCTTTATTTGGATTAATATTAAAAATTTGGCGGAGATCAATTTTATACAGTGTTCGATGATACGCGCAATTTGAATTAACGAACAGAAGAAGAAGAACGCATAGACAAAGCAGAAGCGAAGTGTCGCAACCATTAGACTGAGCGAGAGGGCAATAGGTATAAATATGCATTTCTAGCGCATACCAAAATTTATTTCATGTGCTTCTTGTTGATTTTTTGGCACTAGCCAGAGTTATTCGGTGGCTGAGTGGATTATGTCTCGGACTGTAAGGCCAACAATGTTGAGTTCGATTGCTACCGCCGATCGGCATGAGAAAGTTTTTGTTTTTCATTATTTTTCATTAAAATATTTTAAAAGCTCAATAACATTGAAAGGGACGGCGGCGGTAGCCGGTTTTTTTAAGTTTTTGGTACGCAATATATGTAATTAGAACTTAGTGTTCTTTCGTTGGTACACAACAGCAACTCCAAATCTAATTGTATTGTACATAAGTATGTACATACATGCGTGCAATAATGTGTGTTGAAGTGGGATGCCAATACATACATGTGGATATGCAGACATGTATGTATGGGAGTCCCACTCGCACATTCACAACTGCATTGAAGAACGCATTGTTTACTTTTGGCTCGCATCTTTTTGATGCGTGCTAAATATAATAAAAATAGTAAACTTTATTTATAAATAATTAATATTATTTGTAACTATTATAATTTTATTGCATAATATAGTATGAAAACAAAATGAGGAAAAACAATTTTTTATTGAAATTTAATTAAATAATTTAATTTGTTTGTAGCTGCTATTTTACAGCCCGCTTGACTATAACTTTTCTTTTAGTTTATTAGAATAAAATAAATAAATACAACAAAATAAAAAATAAATAATTAATAAATGAAAATTCCCAACCGCCTTCACCGGGAGTTGAACACACCACTCTAACCCGGTTTTTTTAATTTGCCGTCCGCCACTCTTACCACTCGGCCATTGGCTCACTCCAGGGCCTATCGGCAAAGCTGCATTGTGAACCAATTCTGTTACCATACAATGCAAATAAAAAGTTTAAAATGCTGTGTGTCTGACGCTAGATTCGAACCTCGGTATGCTTGTGTAAATTAGGTCTGCTTAAGTATATATGTTCAATGTGAGTTTAATTCGTATCATATCTCACTTATTTATAGTCCGATTTAAATGAAATTTTCACATAACGCCCGTGGCAAGGTATTTGTCATGTAAGATATACAACTTTGGTTGTTGAGCTAATATTGTAGTTGTTAAATAGTTATTACTGATTTACAGAGGCGGAAAGGGGCGTGTCAAAATTTTACAAAAACTTTGAGACACTGCAATATATACGTATGTTGTCGCAAAATTTGATGACTCTAGCTCTTATAGTTTCTGAGATCCAGGTGTTCATACAGACAGACAGACGGACAGACGGACAGACAGACATGGCTCAATCGACTCGGCTACTGATACTGATTCAGAATATATATAGTTTATGGGGTCGGAGATGCCTCCTTCTGCCTGTTACGCACATTTCCGTTCCGACAAACACAATAGTCCATGAATTTTTTTAAAATCCATGGCCTAAAAAGTGTTGGTTGGTCGATTGTGATCGAACTGCGATCACTAAGGCAAACTGCGATCACTACTCAAAAGGTAAACAAAGAAATTATAAAATATTTCTTTGTATTAGATTAAGTTGAGCAATAAGTTAAATGTTTGTAAATACGAATATCTGTGTTAGTTTAAGAATTTTAATATAAGAATATATGTATGTGTTAATATAAGTATTTGTGTGTGTTGTGCCGGTGCAGCCGAAATATTGCTGCCGGCCAAAATATATTGGCAAATGTTAATAAATAAATTTAATAAACAAGGAATGCAAGTGTTATCTTTTTTGGTGTTAGCTTTGGAGGTACAATTACCACTTGAGGTGCGGACCTTGGCAATGTACTAATGGGCAACGTAAGTATGTAATGTGTATATATATTACACATATATTAACATACAATTTATTTAGTTTTTGAGAATGTATGTACCTTTGTTCAAATGAAAAGGGTAGGAGAAGGTACATACATGTATGTGGCAGAGGTTTGTGAATAGAATTAGACGGATAAACTGTGTGTAATTTGTGACTCGTATTTCCGTACATATATATGTATGGAAAACTTACGAAGGTGGCAGTCGTCTGTAAGTAAGTATGTACTTACTAATGCAGCAACATATGTACTTACAGAGATGCCGGTGGCGCAAATTGCGAGGTTGGGAGAAAGTAGAAAATCTTTCTTTTCACCAAGGAACAATTACACACAGTCCTCTGCCGCATAAGATAAGTAAAAAATGTAGTACTTATCTGGGGGATCCTGACGAGATGCCGATGATCTAGTGGTTCGGAGGAGCGAACCAACTGGTTTACATAGGTAAAAGGAAGACTTAAAAACTAACTTAACATCTGTCTGTTGGATAAAAGAGCGCGAGAGCCCTCGGTAACTCTCGCACTGTTTACGCCGTTTATGCTGCCTACTTTTCGGCGGCGAGTTTCGGCGTAAACAGTTAGTATACCCTTTTTTGACCATTTTCAATGGTCGAAGGGTATAAAAATTGAGAATTGTTGAGGAAAATGAGATTTTTCAACGAAAAAAAGAAATCCAATGCCTTTTTTGGGAAAAGGGAAAGCCCTAAAAGTTAATCAACCAAAATTTTGAGGATTTGGCAGTACCAACAATGGCAATACAGCTCGGCGAGCATTCAGTGATAGTCACATTTTTTCTAAAATCAGTGGCATCGATGAGCAGCTTATTGCAAATTTGAGGACAATTTTGATTTGCGTTTCATGTCAGCTGCCAATCCATTCAAAGAAATTTGAAGCGTTTTGTTTAAAAACTGCTTATTAAAAGCTTATTATCGACAAATACCCTTGGCTGCCAATGTCCGCAACTGTACATACAATTCTCATTCACGCAACTGATATCATCCAAAATACAATCCTTCCTATCGGGTACTTTGGAGAGGAAGGAGCCGGATCGAGGAATAAATTTGATAAGTCTGATCGATGAATTCTTCTGATCCAATCAAGTCGCCTGTGAATTTGGATAGGAGAATTCAGCGTCAAAAGAAAATGTATCTTCCATCAGACGTCTTGCAACTTTTAGAATCCACCATAAGATCAAACGACGAGATGGAGGATGAAAGCAGTTTTCCTGAAATAAGTTTTATAGAATTTTCATTCAATATCGAATTGGAAAACGAAGACCAGGATGTTTTATAAGTGATACACTCCACTGTGGAGAACATTTTCCATTCTATATATTATAAATTCGTTTTCATTACAGGACTTTTTTACATCTTCAATATTCTCCTTTGGGCTTGCCATGCCCACATTTGTGAAATAAAAACGCTTAAATATAATCCTACAATTTGTTTTTTCATGTTAAAATAGTACTCTGAACTTTTCTAACGCCCACAACTTTTCTAATTATAATAGATAGTGATCAGGTTGACCTAATGCAAAAAACCGGAACTAAATATGTCATCCGTTCTTGAGTCATTAATTTTGGCCACAAAACCGGGTCAAATTTCCCATAGTGAGATGCAAGACGGAGTGCACTGGTATGGGTGGAGCTACAAATATAATAGAGTAAATGTATCTGTATGCTCTCCTATAAATTGGGAGTTCACTTGGGAGAGAGCGCACTCACACCGACATGCTGCCATAAAGAGAGAGGTCAATATGGCGTCTTTTTTCACAAATTTATAAATCTTGATTCATAAAACACAGATTTATTTATTATTTCACAATGCCCGAATGTATTTTTACTAAACACTTTTAGTGTTTCCAAATGTTTTGAGCCTAAGATGGGCATTTAATTCCGTCTTATTCCGCACTGAATTAAATTCGAGAGCTTTCTTTTTTTCTTTTCTTGCTTGTGACTACGACCGGAAAGTGGCAGAAAATTACGAGTAACTCCGGAAGGAATACAGAAATTGATTTGGTTATGCAGAATAGGGGAATCAATGTCATACTTGATTAGTTTAAAGAGAAACGTTACACCTAACATAATACGACGATTAGTAAGAGAATGTAGGTTAATTAGAAGGAGTTTACTAGAGTAAGGTGATAAGTCTACACCTGACACCCAGTTAAAGCTACGCAAAGCGAAGAGTAGAAATTGCTTTTTATTGGGAAATGATGGAGTAAAACGCGAGGCGATATAGTGTCAATTTAATAATCGTTTTATTTCACATAAGCGCGACGGCGTTGTGTATCGTTCGGAAGTAAACGTAAGAAGAAGGAAAGTACAAGAAAACAAGAAAGAACTGATTCAGATCAGTGTGACCAAATTACAGAATATGATTGTTGCTAAATTAACATATTACTTGTAGTATTTCAATACTTTTGAACAGACTCAAATTTATCTTGGTGAATCTGGTAGTACGGCGACTTCAGGCAAGAACCGTATTCAAGAATTGGACGAACAAGAGAAGTGTAAATTAATTTCGTTGTATAAGGATTTAACAACTCTTTGGCCCATTTTTTTTATGAAAACTGCTTGAAATGCCTTATTGACAATTTGTGTAATGTGACGATCAAACTTCAGTTTATGATCAATGTGAATACCTAAATCATTTACCTTGGTTAAGTCAAGAGTATAGTTGAAGACTAATTAAGTACTGGAAACTATGTACATTACACGGTTTGCTTAAGCCTAACTTAACATATCGGATAAAAGAGCGCGAGAGCCCTTGATGACTCTCGCACTTTTTACGCCGAAATGCTGCCTACTTTTCGGCGGCTACGTTTCGACGTAAACATCCCGCCCCCTTGCAATACTGTTACAAATATAATATGAGGATGAAGCCGGGATCCTTATGGATGTCGCTGGAGGGGCTTTAGGGGCGCTGGCGGACTACGTCTTAAAGACACCGGATAGTACCTAGCCAAAAAGAGTGTTCTGGGTCAACGGCAGACCACCGTGGGATGAAACAAGCCCTGGAAGGAGTACGTCTCCATAGACGTCGGTCCCCAAATCGATGGAGATCCTGCTTGGCATATGTTACCGAGTGTCCTCCAGCGTAATGCCCGGGTAGCGGGTTTAAAGGTCTTTGCTAACCTTCTGTGCCCTGAGTCCTGATCTGCACCTCCTCCATTTTTAGAGTCACTGTGATGGAGAACTCTGGCAACGCCCTTGACCTGAACCAGGCGCGGCAAAACCCATCTTAGGCTGAAAGGCCAAAGGCCTTTGTCAATGAGGTGGGCATTCGGCTATATGGACTACACGCGTCCAACAGCACGCGTTCCTCGAAGGTCTTGCCTGCCACGTCCAGGCTGACCATGGCCGTCGACAGCATGCTGACTGCCACAGAGGGGGATGTCGCCAGGGACTCCGAAGGTGGAAGACGCGGTGCGGATGGCGTGGTTTGTTGCGTCTCGGGTTGAGAGGTAGTTGGATGGAGAAGCATATGGTGGCCCTAGCCGCATGTGCGACAGGTGCTGCCACTGCGACATGAACCCTTAGAGTGTTCATGGGCAAGGCAGTTCGGGCAGTATTTGTTGATTAACACTTTAAGGCGTGGACTCCTCTGCATACGCGGCATCTAAAGGAGTTCACTCCTTTTGTGCCTTGGGTGGTGCCATCTCACTAATCTGGACAGGAGAAGGTGGATGTATGGATTAGTATTTGGAGAGAATATATTCACAGATGGACAACACAAGGTTAGGAAGGAGTCTAGACTCTGTCCTCTAAAGGAAGCAGGACCAATTTTGCTACTGGTCTTTTGGTGACGCCACGGGTGGTGAGGATGTCCATCACGCGGACAATGTCATCAGAACCAGGATGCGGCCCGCGTTGTCTTCTTTGAAAACCACCATATCAACTCTTTGAGGTATTCCTCTTGCCAACGCAAGCAAAACTGTTGATGCAGAGCCTTAAGTCGCTGCCATCGGTTGATGATGCGTCTACAGCGTTGATACAGAGTCTTTTTGGATTTCAGGCTCTGCGACGGACATGAACGAACCGCCGATCAGAAAATGGCCAGGAGTCAAGGCCAAAAGATCGGTGGGGTTCTCAGACATAGGAGAAATCGACCTGGAGTTAAGGCACGCTTCGACCTTGCAAGGGAGTGTGGATAATTCCTCGAACATGTACTTTAGTGAGGAAGTGGACTTGTAGAAGAGCGTTTTGAAGCTCTTTACTCCAGCTTCCCATAAGCCACCCATGTGCGCGCGCTGGGAGGATTGAAGTGCCATTCGAGGTTTTGATGCCTGTATTTGGTGGATAAGATTAAGAGTAACTCTCTTGGTGATTGGTCGTGTTTGGCTTTTGCTCCTAATAATTTTCATATGATTTTACCTTAACTCACTATAACTTTAACTTAGTTGATTTAAAATCGGTGGTAATTAGTCAATGGTAACTGTGTGCATATAAATTTAAGCTTATTTATCGTACAAGCTTATTTAAGAAATAAAAAAACTATTTGGGATGAGCCAAGCGGCTATGACGGGCGTGGATTCCGAGGCAGGAATTCACAAGATGTCAGTTATAAATTATGCCGCTAATTTACTGAACTTCTCATATATTAATAAACGTTTTTATTTTAGCTTAATTTGGTTTTATATGGTGCGTTGGCCCGTGTTTTGGCATGAAAGGCCTCCACGCAGAATCGGGACGGAGGATTTTGGTGCGCAGAGCGTTTGCTAAGATGCAAGTCGCCGCCACTGAAGTCAACCAACTTTTTTATGCCTGTATGTACATAAGTACATATGTTGATAACACCCTGGCCGTGGATAATTATGCGCCTTATGGCGAATGACCAAGTTGTCATCACCGAGGGAAGCTTTATAAGTATCGCACGTAACTAGACTTTATGCCCCTTTTTAAATTTCTTTACTAATTCTAAATGTACGATTATTTTTCATGCCTACGTGATTATGAATACATACATTTATGTATTATGCATTATGTTGAGGGTACATATTGACCCAATTGCTGAACTGTAAGTGCGGTATAGCCGCTATGATTTCATTCTTTTCATTGTCTGGGCGGGTACATTTAGATCATAGGCAATTGGTTAGCATCGTTTTCAGCCGGGGTGTAGCATACTAGGCAATTAAAGCCTTTTTTCAACCGAATAGCCAAAAGCCTGTGCTAGAGCAGTTGGCTTCATTCCAATGGAACGCTCTGATAGGGCGGGACATTACAACATCTTCAATTGAAGTATCAGTAAAATCTGACTGTAGCTTCGAAAACGCCAAGTGCAGATTATAAAATTCTAACTTAGTCTGCCTGAGAATACTACTCAAATTGAGTTCCTTACCCCGACAGGCTTCGAAAGACCAATGAAGGCCAGAATTGCTATTTATGGCGTCCTTAATACGGACGGTTAAGCCAACGCACTTGACATGGAAAACTCTGTCAAATAACCAGCAAGAAACAAAGTCTGGCTTTGAATCGGGAGTACACTTGTGTGAAATTGCACAACAGGCCTCCATTATTCAAGAAAGTGAAAAATTCTCTAAGATTTTTTAGAGAAATCAACTAAATCACGAAATTAGAAATAAAAGGACGCGGAGTTCGGCTTCAACGATTTTAATAAATGCGTAGTTGGCTTCAGTGCACAAACGAAACTGATTTAAGTGAGAGTGGGCCACAGTCCGACCACACTCCCCGAATTTGCCGTCGGCTTTTGCCGATCATCTTAACTTAAGAGATTAAATGACGACACTTCTTGTGTTCTCTTAAATACTAGCTTAACTACTTATTTTATTATTGATGAGCTCCAACAGAAAGTAATATGCCTCAACTTATGTAGGAACACCAAAAGAAAAAATAATTATACAGAAGCAAAGAGAAAAGAAGAAACAAAAACAAAAAAGCTAGGAAAGAACTGTTAAAAAGATAGAGAGCAAAAAAAAGAAAGGTTTGGACAATTATAACAACACAGCTGATTCCAAAGGGAGAGCTGTAAAAGTGAACACTAACACAAACGCAGTTCACTCGGAGAGCGTAAAAAGTCGTGAGAGTGGGAGAGCGTAAAAGTGTAAGCTCGAAGCGAGAATAAAAAAATAAAACAACTACAGCTGTATCGTTGACACAAAGCAGCGCACTAAGAGAGCGGAGCAAACGTGAGAGAGCGAAATAAATGTACAGAAATACAATTTAAATTACAAATAACCAATTACACCAACGTTCTCTATGTTAAAGGGCAGAAGGCCATAATTAAAATTTTATTGTTTCAATTATGGAATCAAAAAAAAAACGAAGTTAGTCGCGCCAAGCAGGGCTGTCATATTTTTAGGCAATTCACCGGGTTGCCAGATTGTTTTTCCGATAACTTACAGGTTGAATCAGGAGAAATCAAAACCTACTGCGCAAGCAGTCCGCACATAGCATTAATTAATGCAAATAATAATTGACTTAAGAAATACATTGAATTATTTAGTTAAAATACTAACAAAATATTGGAACGTAAAAATGAATAAAACAAACCCCATAAACCTTTTGGTTAGTTAGAATAAAAATAAATGATGACCATCCACTCGTATTAATGTAAATTTATTTCACCTCAAAATAATCATAACAAGAAAAATAAATTATAATGTATATTTAATATATAATAATATATGCCACTAATTATTCTTATTTTCGGTGTTGTTAGGCCACAAGTTCCCAGAGTTAAGCAAGCAGTGCATATTAATTTATTTTTGGGACACGGGACCTTGAGATTGGAGTACGGTATACTTAGGAGCTGACCTTGAAATAATGCTGATTATAATTAATCCCTGGGGGAGTAATCAGCTGATCAAAGCACACCCAACTTCACCAACTCCAAATAATTTCCAAGAAAAAAAAATAATAAGAAGAAGCTGAAATTTTGTTGGAAATTTTTAGTATAAACGGCTCACTCGAGGTTTTCTCGGTATTTTCAATTGTGGTTACCCGTACATAAAAAACGTCCAGCGCCGTTTAGCTGAGTGCAGTGCAGCCGTGAAAAATCAAAGTGCGTCAGCCGTTATTTAAATAAAATTATCGAAGTGCTTTCGCCGATAAGGCAGTGTTTGCCAACACCATCGCCTCCCAACTGAAAGTGTTGGTAAAAATGCATTTTAAACAATCCGTTTGATTTTTACACCCCGGGTATGTCAGAAAACTGACCGACCATACAGAATTGGTGTTAACGGATAGTTTTTCCACAGTGTATGTAGCTGCTTATTTTTTGCCTCAATCTACAGGCAGATTGAGTTGGGCATATTGCCCAGCACGCCTGCTCAACGCGCTGGACTCCAATTTTTTTCCCGGTTATATACCGGCAGCTACTCGCAGCGTCGCTGTCGTCAATTCCTTCCGCAGCCGAGCTTGCTCTATTTGCGTCAAAGGAAGCAACGTCGGCGTGTTCTGAACCGAGGGACACTTCTCTCCGCCAAAATGTAATTAGTTACCCAACCTAAAACAAAAAGAATAGGGACTATTGTATCAAAAATAAAATAAAAATTAGACTTATTAGTGTGCTTTTCGACGGCCTCGACAGCTCAGTGGGTAGAGATGCTGACTGCTGTTCCAGAGGTTGCGGGTTCGAATCCCGCTGAAGATCATGGAAACATTTTTCTCTACCAATCCATTCCGGATACACACAACAATCTATGCGCAGGAGGCGGCAGCAGCTAACACAATCCAAAGTTCTTAACATAAACATCAACAAGACCAAACTAATGCGCATATCAACACCGATAACACCAACACCATGATTGAGCGTTTACCCTTTGACCTCGTCATTGTTAGAAAATGAAAAAAATCAATTGATCGAAATAAATAAATAAAATAAATTAAATGTAAAAAAAGTACGTTAAAAAAAAAATTTTGTCACAATTATAAAAACTTATTATTTTTTTGTTGTTTTCGACTTCACCGCTGGAAGGCCTTTCAACGCTGGAGTTGCTGCAAACGTGTGAGTACTACAAAACCAACCCAATAGAAAACAAAAAACAAAAAAATCAAGAAAAGAATTATCCATTCTCACTGCAGGCACATCTGCCATGCGTGAGTTTTTTTATACTTTTAATTGGCAATGCTCAAAAGAGAGGAGTGGAAACAAAAGAAAACAATTATTAACAATACAGTCTTTAATTAATACATATAGACTTTATTTATACACGAAAAGAAAACAGAAAATTCGTACCTCTTTGCTGTTGTCTGTTTAAACCAATAGATGAATACCTAGGGATAGCAAAATAAATCAGTTTAATTTGGATGTAACCATTGATAATAATGCGCCCTTTTCGTGGCCAAATTAAATACATACTTAAGAAATTAAAAACAAAACAATAGAGTATATGCACTCGTATATTTAATTATAATTAATATATAATTATCTTATTACATTTTTGATATAATACTAAGTTTTTTTTTACTTATTATTCTAAACATGTGGCATTCTGCGAATCGGCTGTGTTTATTTGGTATGAACAACATCTGCTAACGGAGCAAGCAGTGCGAGCCTAAGCGAGGCCTTGGGTCTGTTAACAGCCAGATCTGTCGCTGACCCAAGGTTCCCGTTTTGTCAAGCGCCGTTTGAACCGTCGGCAGATGGCCGAATGCCCAGGCATATGACCGCCAGCATCTCTCTCAAGGGCGGCCGACTCCTCAGTAGAAGTTGAGCGAGCCGTCGGCGCAGTCAATACTGCAAATAAAACAAAAGTGCGTGATGTGACTATTTTATTTTATTGTCTTAAATTTTGCAATTAAATATAATTTTGTGTGTGCAGACGCAGCGATATCTGGACCTCTCGGCTCAATACCTACCTGCTCTGGTGACTCTATTCCTTGCCGCCAGTGCCCATAAAATATTGTCCCGCCAAATCCGGTCGTGCGGCAACGGCTCCAGTGCATCTTCAGTGCGGTACGGGCATCCGCCACAGGCCAAATCGGTAGCGGTAGCAGCTACATAAGACTTTTAGGCCAAATCTGTAGCAGCAGCAACCACAAACATCAGCAGCCGTCCGGGCCTACAGCAGCTGAGATGGTGTGCTGCAGTAGCAGGGCAGGATTACTGGCCTTCTGTGGCTGCTGCTGTTCGTGGTTGCTGCTGCTACAGATCTGGGCTTAGAGACTAAAATACCGGATTTGCTGTAGCTGCCCGCGGTGCAGATTTGGCCGGCGCTGATGCTCGTCCTGCACAGAGAGCCGTTGCGGTCCGGTAAAAATATGCGGCTGCTGGTGTGGCACCAGTCAGCTGTGGTGCGGGAGTCGTGGCCGTAAGACAAGATTTGGCGGGACGATGTGGACCCTGGCGGATCCCTACAAGGACCGGACTCACCAAAGTAGACAGGTGTTACAGCTGAGAGGTCCAGGGAACGCTGCGTTTTATTATTTCGCAGAATATATCTACGTCGACCGCTCGCTCAAATGCTACTCCGTTAGCAGATGTTGCTCATACCAGGGTAGCTGTGTTCATCGATATATGTATATCAACACTCGAAATGAACACAGCCGATTCGCAGAATGCAACAAAATTTAAATTATACCCGAGATATTGCGTATTGGAAAATTACTATACCTTCTGGCTGCCAGACTTAATTGTAAAGAAGTACTCTCCAAAACAAAAGAGTAGTACATCAAAAAAATAGTAGAATTAACCTCTCACTTTCTTGCCTACCAAAACGCTTTCTAGGTTGTATGTTGATTATGTATGCTTTGATTACCACTTACTTATATTTATTGAAACTTGGTTGAAACCTGAAGTAGAAAATTGCTCATTTTTCCCTGATACGTACACCTCTTTCAGGTGTGATCGTTTTTTATACCCTTCGACCATTGAAAATGGTCAAAAAATGGTATACTAACTTTGTGCAAATGTCTGTCTGTCTGTCCGGATGTATGGATGACCAGATGAACATACAGATATCAGCTATTATAAAAGCTAGAGAATTTGGCATAAAGGTTTCTGTGTACCAGGCGCAGATCAAGTTTATTTCAAATGTTGGGTGCCACGCCCACCGCCTCCACAAATCAATAATTTAATTTTTAAACTTAATTTATAAGCGCTGTATAAAAGATACAACTTTCTGACTTTCACATATACTAAGCTGAATGAAATATCTACGTATTCTCTAAATCCGATCGGACAAAAAACACAGAAGTTATTTAAGAAAGTATGAGCATAAAACTAAGTGCTTGTGTCAGCTAAGAAGGGAGGCGGGCGAGCGCCATCTGTCGGGAATAATTTTCAAGCATGTGCCTATGTATATGTGTATAAATTTAACAAATAAACTACACTAGATCATGGGTCGAAGGGTATCCCACTGTCGCGTGCCGCGCGACTGTTGCTTTTCTTACTGGTTACAAACTGGAGGTGGTGTTCTAATAGCTGTAAAGTCAGACCTTTCTTCTGAATTAGTTTCAATAGACCACAGTGTTCTCTTAGAGTTCGTATGTGTAAACGTGATACTTAATCAAATTTGAATTTACATTACCTGTTTTTTATTACCCCTTTATCTGATATTTACGTCTACTTCGACCATATTTCATATATCCAATCCGTTGCAATACTATCTGATATAAACTATCTGATAGAGTTCATCTACTAGTTTTTGGTGATTCTAACTTACTATATCAATCTGATATGGTGCCCCTGTATATAATTCATTTTTAAATGGCTTTTCAGAACTATCTTTGTATCAAATTAATAATGGGGATTAGGAATAATTGTAGTGGTATTCTCTTCCGACATACTACTAAATACTAACTCCAAAATTGATCCCTAAGTATAGTACATCCTGGTTCTAACTCTGCCTACTCCTATGCAAACTGCAACTGTTCTTATTCAAGTAAAATCACTTTGTTTCCGTAAGACTAATTTTGGAAAACTTAATTATTCAATTTTGGAACATGATTGGTCATTATTCATGTTCTGATCTAAATAGTTGCTACACATTTTCTAGTTCCTCCATGAATTAATTTTTCGATCAATGTGTTCCTCTTGCTTTTCTTGTTTAGTCCAATAGGATACCTTTGTTTTCTCGTGAACTTATAAGGTTAAAAAATTAAAAAACTCGGTGAAAAATTAGATTAGTTTATCTAATTAAAGTATTTTACCGAAAACTTTTGGTGGCTGTCGTTTCAAAGTATAATTTGCGATTACTCCATTGCTTAGCCTAGCTTAACTACGTCGGCGAAACGGGCCGAATTCAAAACAAGAAAAGAGAGAATTTTATTGCGCTCCCGCTCCGCCCTAAACTAATTTACACTAAACTTCAATTTTCTTTTTAATAAACTAACTTAATTTAACACCGGCCCCGTTGAAGGCCTGTAAGGCTTCAAGCAACCGGTAATGGAGCCAGTTTATGAATGGCCCGTCTGTAAATTCTCCCTTCGCTGGTCCTAAGATCGACGACCCTGACCATGCCGTCCTGCCCTGCGTGAGTTGCCACGATCCTGCAGAGGAGACACTGTTGCGGAGGAAGGTTGTCTTCTGCGACGACGACAAGTGTGCTCTCTTTGACGTTGGGCTGCTGCTGCTGCCACTTGCCCCGGATTTGAAGCCCCAGGACATATTCGCGGGACCATCGCTGCCAGAACATTTGCCTGACTGACGAGAAAAGTCGCCATCGCCGCAAGCAATTGAGACCCGTCTGGTACGGGGTCCGGATTGCTGGTGGGGCGAGTAGCGACCCAGGTGCCCTGGGGTTAGGGTCCAGGGTTAGTCGCTGGGGTCCTGGCTGATTGGTCCGAGTGGCCTCGAGTTCAGCACCGCCTCGACGCCGACGAGGACTGTTTGTAGCTCCTCCGCTGTTAGCTGCGCGCTGCCCACCGCTCGTAGGAGTAGGTACTTTGCAGTTTTGACACCTGCCTCCCAGAGCCCTCCCATGTGTGGTGCTCGAGGCGGTGTGAACGCAAAGTCGCATCCGCTTTTTGATGCGAATTCGCGAATTGCGTCCTCTTGCTCCTCGATCTTCAGTCGCAGATCGTCGAAGTGGCGACTCGCTCCGACGAAGTTCGTCGCGTTGTCGCAGTGCACGATCTTCGGACATCTTCGGCGACCAACAAACCTTTGAAAACATAACAAAAAGGAGTCAGTGGATAGATCGGAAACAACTTCTAAATGAACTGCCTTGGACGCAAAACACACGAACAGCGCTATGTAGGACTTATAAGGGGGCCTACCACGGATTTTAAGTGTCGTGTACACTGGACCACAAAAGTCAACGCCACAGATGTTGAAGGGGCGGAGAGCACGGAGTCGGTCTGCGGGTAAATTCCCCATTATTTGAGTCAGAAGTCGCGGTTTGCATTTGAAACATCTAATGCACGAACGAACTGCCTGACTGCAGACCTCCTGAGCGTTAACTATCCAAATACGCTCCCGAAGGATACTCACAAGTGCTCGTGGGCCAACATGAAAATTGGTTTGATGCAAATGTCGGACATAGCTCTGTACAAATTGAGAGCGTTTAGTCAACAACAATGGAAACTTATGAAACGAAAACTTACACCAAGTTCCCTTGTCTTCGTGAATAAATGGATTTAATCGCTGAAGACAAGGGCCAAGCTTGGATCCCTTGCGAACTCTTTTAATGTCATCATCAAATTCGTGACATTGAACAACTTCGATAATTTTTAAAAAGGCTTCTTTATATTCCGTTGGTGACGGAATCTTTTCAAATTGGGCATTCCTATTTTTGCATTTAGCTACGAACCGGAACATATAAACAAATACCGTTAGCAGTTTGAGGTGTGACAAGAATCCCTCGATAATGTCTACTAGATCCGATTTAATTATGGCAGCGACCAGTCCAACTGCTATTTTTCTTTTCTCCCTTGACAGCTCTAGGTGCGGATTAACGAGCCAATCTTCATCTTCGTTCTTCAAAAACGAAGGTCCACCAAACCAGATTGACTCCTTCAAGTCGTCAATGTCACAACCTCTTGATACTACATCTGCTGGGTTTTGTTTTGTCGGTACTTGACGCCATGTAGCTTCTTTGGACCACTCCTGAATCTCAGCCACTCTGTTCGAAACGAACGTTGCCAACGAGGAAGGATGAGATCGGATCCAGTGAAGAGTAACTTCTGAATCCGACCAGTAGACGATTCGTTCGATATTTATCTTCAATAATGGCTTGATTCTGTGGCAAAGATCTGCTAGAAGGTGAGCGGCACATAACTCAAGTCTAGAAAGTGTTTTCGTCTTGAGCGGCGCTACTTTTGACTTTGAAGTCAATAATGAAATCTTGTAACCTTCAGCAGTTTTGCTACGGCTATAGACGCAAGCCCCGTAGGCTCTCATAGATGCGTCGGCGAAACCATGTAATTGTATTGGTGACATCGGATTAGTGAACACATATCGAGGTATGTAGATTTCTTCCACTCTCGACAATGTTTCCTTCAATTTATTCCATGCTGTTTCCAACTGCTGTGGAATTGACTCATCCCAGTCCAACTTATTAAGCCATAGTGCAATAGGATCTTGCGTCGAATGACAATTGGACTTAATAAGCCGAGGGGGTCAAACAGCTTCGATACTTGTTTCGACAATATGTTCCTTTTTGTCGCACGGAGAACCATGACAGAGGTGTCAATTTTGAACTTTAAGGCATATTCACTAGGAGTCCATGATATACCTAGAGCCTTAGTTGAATCTGAATCCGAGATTGTTATCGGTTTAACTGTACTCTCAGATGCAGTGACCTCAGGTGAGTTTGAAAACCACTTGCTCAATTCAAAACCTGCTGTTTGAAGAACCTGAGTAACTTCAGACATAATTGTCTTAAGTTCATCTATGCATGCAGCACCAGTTAACATGTCATCGACATAAAAGTCGGCCCGAATAACTTTTGAAGCTCTAGGGAGCGATCCTCTTGCGGCTTCACTCAACCTCTTTAAACACCTAATGGCCAGAAAAGGGGCTGGACGAGTACCATAAGTAGCGGTGTTAAGCATATATAATCTCAAGGATTCAGATGGATCTCGTCTTCACACTATCAATTGGAATGGCCTATCAGCTTCATTCACCATTACTTGGCGGTACATCTTCTTGACATCAGCTGTCAAAGCGAAACGATGTAACCTGAAGCGAAGAAGAGTGGAATACAAGTCTTCTTGAATTGTAGGCCCCACCATCAGAATGTCGTTAAGAGACACGTGTGTGGACGTCTTACAGGACGCGTCAAAAACCACACGGAGGAAGGATGATGTACTCTCAGGTCTCAGAACGCACTGATGGGGAATTACGTAGTGCGGAGTAGACGTAACATCTATGTCAGATGGTGACATATGACCTAAGTACTCTTCCATAAATTCAAGATACATTTTCTTCAAGCCTTGGTCACGAGTTAGTCTTTTTTCAAGCGACAAGAAACGCCGTTTTGCAACCTCGAACGAGTTGCCTAAAACGTTTGGGTCTGATTTAAACGGCAGTCTATTTTCAAAGCGTGCCGGGGGCAAAATCTCAGTAGTCTTCCTGTAGTGGTCTTCACAGAGCTGTTGCTCTGGCGACCATATTTTACTAGTAGATGGCAATTCCTCTAGTGACCAAAACTTCTGCAGCGTGTTATCTATCGAGACAAGCAATTCTTCTTGGCAACTTAACGTTGACGCAGTACTTTGGGAGCTGGACTCTTTGGAGCATATTTTCCAGCTACAACCTAGCCAAGAAGGGTTTTTTGCATAACCGGATACTCCGGACCTTGCTTTATCTGACCGACGGACAACAACTCGAAAAATGACTCTGCCCCAATTAGCATATCTATCCGTTGAGGTTTGTAAAAGTATGGGTCTGCTAATGGTAGGTTCTTTGGGATTTTCCAGTCGCTGACGTTGACTGACTGGTCTGGGCGATACCCAGAAATTGATTTTAATACCCAAAAATCAAACGCGAACTCATTACCAGTTATTCGCGACTTCACCACCGTATGTTTTTTATTCTTGACTTGAGAATTGGCTGCACCAATTCCAAGCAAGTTAATACATGACTCTTCTTTGCGAATCTGTAAGCGTTGAGCTAAATCTTCAGTTACGAAGTTAGTTTGTGACCCAGAGTCAAGAAGTGCTCGGGCCAAAATGTAATTTCCACTTCTAGCTTACGATCGACGTTGCAAGAATTACCCTTTCCAACGCTGACGCATGCATAGCATGCGTAGTGGAAGGGTGATCTTGGCTTGGAGGAGGAGAAATATTCTCTGAAGGTGGTGGTAGCGCTAAGCTATTTTCAGTCACTGTGTATCTATGCAATAATTGATGATGCGAGCGACCACAAACTCGACATTTTTTAGCTTTGCATTTTACAACAGTGTGACCCTTTTTGAGACAATTTATGCATAACGATGCGGACTTTGTAAACTCAAATCTCAAATGCATGACGGAGAGACGAGCGAACTGACTACAAGTTTCTATTAAGTGGTCATTTGAATTGCAGTAACTGCAGGTCTGATTGGTGCTAGTTGAAGAGCAGGCAAATGAACTTTGATTATGCTGCCTGTTTGGAACTACTTTTTCCGATTTTGGCTTTGTCGATTCTTCAGCAGTTAGATGCTGATATCGACGGTTCAATACCCTTTCAAAATCGGACCACAAAGGTAATTTGTCATAATCTAGCTGCTCTTCCTATTTTTGTTTGGTCACATTATCTACTCTATTTAATACCAAATGAATCAGCATTGCATTCGCTATTTTAGTGTCATCGCCTATCGATAACAATGAACCATATATAGACGACACAGTATCGATTAGGCTTCTAAGAGGGGATGCAGATTGCTGATTCATTTTAGGAAGACTAAACAATGATGATATATTGTTTATAAAGATAAGGCATTCGTTATCGTAGACTCTCCTTAGGCTTTCCATAGCCTTTTCATAGTTGCTCTCGGTGACTTGGAATGCCTTAATCATTCCCAAGGCGTCACCAGAGAGACAGGAGATCAGATGGTTAAACTTTTCTTATCATTATGAACAAGAGTCTCGAATAATCCCATAAAATTCTTGAACTCAGAGTAATTGCCGCTAAATTTAGGTAATGCCAAATTAGGGAGTCGAGCTCAAGTTGGTGCCATCGGAGCCGAAACTTTTTCTTTTGTTTCGCTCGCTGACTTCACGGTTGAAAGAAGCGACATAATTTTCGCTTTAGTCGTGATAGACAATTCCTCCAACTCGGCTCCAAACTCATCATTTTCATCAAGGCTTTCAATATGTTCTTGAAGTCCGGTTGCCTTGACAATAGCTTCGGACAAAAGTTGAAGCCTGCACTCAAGCTCGGAGGCGTCTAGTGGTATAGTACCAGTTTCTAGACGCTGTTCTACCCGGCGAATGCTCTTTACATATACTCGTAGCCTTTTTCTAAGGTCGTCAATAGACGTCCGACTCACTTTTGGCTTTTCTTGTTCCATTTTAATGGACAAAAACGAGAAAGTATATGTTTTTTATTGTATAATACAATAAATGACGAAAACAAATATACTTGAATAATTGTCGAAGCACTAGTTATCGAAAAATAATTCGTTGCAAGTGATACCGAAAAGAGTTATGCCCGACCAAAGTAGGGTATGCGTATCACTTGCCGTTTGAGTTCAAGCGCGCAAACAAAATTGACAACAACAATGCTAGTGAGCGGGTGACGTGCGAAAGCGAAAACAAAAAAAATCACCGCTGTAGCTTGCTGTGTAAATGTGCGTATGTATGTATGTATGTACATATGTATGCATCTAGAAGTGCAGCTGGCGGACGAACGAATGGGAGAGCAAAGAAACGAAAAATTCGCCGCTGCAGCTGGTATACACGTAGGTGTGTATGTATGTATATGTACATACAATTGCTTAAACTTAGCAAATTGGTATTTGCAATCGAATTATGGACGAAAGTTTGTGAGAGGGGGCGACAGTGGAACATGGAACAACAAACAATTGCATCCAATAGCAGTTCAAATATATAAGAATTTAACTACGATGCCTGTCTGTAGGTATGTATATACGCATATGTTGGATATGTGGCGTATATATATACATGTAAATAAGCTCAACTATATTATAGTGTACGTATGTATGTGCCAAGAAATAAAAGCGAAATGCCAAAAACCAATTTAAGACGCTTTCAATCTTTCGCACAAATACCTGTGGCTTTGGAACGGGTTGACCGGCTGCTACTTTCCTCTGGTGCTTGCAGCAATTGCAGGGTATCCCTCGAAGAATTTAGCAGGAACACAATTGTAGCACTTAACGCGACCGACGCGAATAATTTGTTTCCACCCACGAACCGAAGGCAATTATTTATTGGCTTATTAAGCACTTCGTACACGCTGTATGTGTTTATTTGCACTTTAGGTGTCACTGTCACGTTAAAAAAATGCACAATGCCGTTTTACTTTACAGTCCACCCGGGGGCGCCATGAAAATTTAGATGAGTTTATCTAATTTAATTATTTTTTTACCGAAACTTGGGTGGCTGTAATTTGGCGAAGACGAAAAAAGAGACGTGCGTTCGTTTCAATGTATAATTAGCGATTCCTCCATTGCTTAGCCTAGCTTAACGGCGGCGAAACGGGGCGAATTCAAAACAAGAGAAGAGAGAACTTTATTGCGCTCCCGCTCCGCCCTAAACTAATTTACACTACACTTCAATTCTTTCTTTTTAATAACTAACTTAATTTAACACCTTTAATTGAGTTGGCTTCATTACTAGTCGTTGTTGGTTGATCTAGTAATTTTTGAATCAACACGTACTGACTACTCTTTTGTTATTGAAACGCTCTTCCAGCATAGTCCATGCCGTATTAAAGTTGCCTTCCGTTAGGGAAAGGTGACGAATAAGTCTCTCTGCATCGCCAGTAACATGATTTTTTGAATACCACATCTTTTGAATGATGGGTATCGTTGTGGCTTCATGAATCATTTTCCTGAACATGTCATGAAATTGTTGCCATTTTAGGTAGTCTCCATCAAATTTCGGAATAGAGACCTTTGGTAGTGGAAGTGTAGTTTGTGACGGTAATAAATGCTCCATCTCTTGTGATATATTTACTTTACATGCTGCTTGGTTACTGACCACAGCAATCTCGGCCGTAACGTAACCCAGATTTTCTGGGTCTGTTTGTTTCCGTAAGACTAATTTTGGAAAACTTAATTATTCAATTTTGGAACATGATTGGTCATTATTCATGTTCTGATCTAAATAGTTGCTACACATTTTCTAGTTCCTCCATGAATTAATTTTTCGATCAATGTGTTCCTCTTGCTTTTCTTGTTTAGTCCAACAGGCCACCTTTGTTTTCTCGTGAACTTATAAGGTTAAAAAATTAAAAAACTCGGTGAAAAATTAGATTAGTTTATCTAATTAAAGTATTTTACCGAAAACTTTTGCTGGCTGTCGTTTCAAAGTATAATTTGCGATTACTCCATTGCTTAGCCTAGCTTAACTACGGCGGCGAAACGGGCCGAATTCAAAACAAGAAAAGAGAGAATTTTATTGCGCTCCCGCTCCGCCCTAAACTAATTTACACTAAACTTCAATTTTCTTTTTAATAAACTAACTTAATTTAACACCGGCCCCGTTGAAGGCCTGTAAGGCTTCAAGCAACCGGTAATGGAGCCAGTTTATGAATGGCCCGTCTGTAAATTCTCCCTTCGCTGGTCCTAAGATCGACGACCCTGACCATGCCGTCCTGCCCTGCGTGAGTTGCCACGATCCTGCAGAGGAGACACTGTTGCGGAGGAAGGTTGTCTTCTGCGACGACGACAAGTGTGCTCTCTTTGACGTTGGGCTGCTGCTGCTGCCACTTGCCCCCGGATTTGAAGCCCCAGGACATATTCGCGGGACCATCGCTGCCAGAACATTTGCCTGACTGACGAGAAAAGTCGCCATCGCCGCAAGCAATTGAGACCCGTCTGGTACGGGGTCCGGATTGCTGGTGGGGCGAGTAGCGACCCAGGTGCCCTGGGGTTAGGGTCCAGGGTTAGTCGCTGGGGTCCTGGCTGATTGGTCCGAGTGGCCTCGAGTTCAGCACCGCCTCGACGCCGACGAGGACTGTTTGTAGCTCCTCCGCTGTTAGCTGCGCGCTGCCCACCGCTCGTAGGAGTAGGTACTTTGCAGTTTTGACACCTGCCTCCCAGAGCCCTCCCATGTGTGGTGCTCGAGGCGGTGTGAACGCAAAGTCGCATCCGCTTTTTGATGCGAATTCGCGAATTGCGTCCTCTTGCTCCTCGATCTTCAGTCGCAGATCGTCGAAGTGGCGACTCGCTCCGACGAAGTTCGTCGCGTTGTCGCAGTGCACGATCTTCGGACATCTTCGGCGACCAACAAACCTTTGAAAACATAACAAAAAGGAGTCAGTGGATAGATCGGAAACAACTTCTAAATGAACTGCCTTGGACGCAAAACACACGAACAGCGCTATGTAGGACTTATAAGGGGGCCTACCACGGATTTTAAGTGTCGTGTACACTGGACCACAAAAGTCAACGCCACAGATGTTGAAGGGGCGGAGAGCACGGAGTCGGTCTGCGGGTAAATTCTCCATTATTTGAGTCAGAAGTCGCGGTTTGCATTTGAAACATCTAATGCACGAACGAACTGCCTGACTGCAGACCTCCTGAGCGTTAACTATCCAAATACGCTCCCGAAGGATACTCACAAGTGCTCGTGGGCCAACATGAAAATTGGTTTGATGCAAATGTCGGACATAGCTCTGTACAAATTGAGAGCGTTTAGTCAACAACAATGGAAACTTATGAAACGAAAACTTACACCAGTTCCCTTGTCTTCGTGAATAAATGGATTTAATCGCTGAAGACAAGGGCCAAGCTTGGATCCCTTGCGAACTCTTTTAATGTCATCATCAAATTCGTGACATTGAACAACTTCGATAATTTTTAAAAAGGCTTCTTTATATTCCGTTGGTGACGGAATCTTTTCAAATTGGGCATTCCTATTTTGCATTTAGCTACGAACCGGAACATATAAACAAATACCGTTAGCAGTTTGAGGTGTGACAAGAATCCCTCGATAATGTCTACTAGATCCGATTTAATTATGGCAGCGACCAGTCCAACTGCTATTTTTCTTTTCTCCCTTGACAGCTCTAGGTGCGGATTAACGAGCCAATCTTCATCTTCGTTCTTCAAAAACGAAGGTCCACCAAACCAGATTGACTCCTTCAAGTCGTCAATGTCACAACCTCTTGATACTACATCTGCTGGGTTTTGTTTTGTCGGTACTTGACGCCATGTAGCTTCTTTGGACCACTCCTGAATCTCAGCCACTCTGTTCGAAACGAACGTTGCCAACGAGGAAGGATGAGATCGGATCCAGTGAAGAGTAACTTCTGAATCCGACCAGTAGACGATTCGTTCGATATTTATCTTCAATAATGGCTTGATTCTGTGGCAAAGATCTGCTAGAAGGTGAGCGGCACATAACTCAAGTCTAGAAAGTGTTTTCGTCTTGAGCGGCGCTACTTTTTGACTTTGAAGTCAATAATGAAATCTTGTAACCTTCAGCAGTTTTGCTACGGCTATAGACGCAAGCCCCGTAGGCTCTCATAGATGCGTCGGCGAAACCATGTAATTGTATTGGTGACATCGGATTAGTGAACACATATCGAGGTATGTAGATTTCTTCCACTCTCGACAATGTTTCCTTCAATTTATTCCATGCTGTTTCCAACTGCTGTGGAATTGACTCATCCCAGTCCAACTTATTAAGCCATAGTGCAATAGGATCTTGCGTCGAATGACAATTGGACTTAATAAGCCGAGGGGGTCAAACAGCTTCGATACTTGTTTCGACAATATGTTCCTTTTGTCGCACGGAGAACCATGACAGAGGTGTCAATTTTGAACTTTAAGGCATCTTCACTAGTGATATACCTAGAGCCTTAGTTGAATCTGAATCCGAGATTGTTATCGGTTTAACTGTGCTCTCAGATGCAGTGACCTCAGGTGAGTTTGAAAACCACTTGCTCAATTCAAAACCTGCTGTTTGAAGAACCTGAGTAACTTCAGACATAATTGTCTTAAGTTCATCTATGCATGCAGCACCAGTTAACATGTCATCGACATAAAAGTCGGCCCGAATAACTTTTGAAGCTCTAGGGAGCGATCCTCTTGCGGCTTCACTCAACCTCTTTAAACACCTAATGGCCAGAAAAGGGGCTGGACGAGTACCATAAGTAGCGGTGTTAAGCATATATAATCTCAAGGATTCAGATGGATCTCGTCTTCACACTATCAATTGGAATGGCCTATCAGCTTCATTCACCATTACTTGGCGGTACATCTTCTTGACATCAGCTGTCAAAGCGAAACGATGTAACCTGAAGCGAAGAAGAGTGGAATACAAGTCTTCTTGAATTGTAGGCCCCACCATCAGAATGTCGTTAAGAGACACGTGTGTGGACGTCTTACAGGACGCGTCAAAAACCACACGGAGGAAGGATGATGTACTCTCAGGTCTCAGAACGCACTGATGGGGAATTACGTAGTGCGGAGTAGACGTAACATCTATGTCAGATGGTGACATATGACCTAAGTACTCTTCCATAAATTCAAGATACATTTTCTTCAAGCCTTGGTCACGAGTTAGTCTTTTTTCAAGCGACAAGAAACGCCGTTTTGCAACCTCGAACGAGTTGCCTAAAACGTTTGGGTCTGATTTAAACGGCAGTCTATTTTCAAAGCGTGCCGGGGGCAAAATCTCAGTAGTCTTCCTGTAGTGGTCTTCACAGAGCTGTTGCTCTGGCGACCATATTTTTACTAGTAGATGGCAATTCCTCTAGTGACCAAAACTTCTGCAGCGTGTTATCTATCGAGACAAGCAATTCTTCTTGGCAACTTAACGTTGACGCAGTACTTTGGGAGCTGGACTCTTTGGAGCATATTTTCCAGCTACAACCTAGCCAAGAAGGGTTTTTTGCATAACCGGATACTCCGGACCTTGCTTTATCTGACCGACGGACAACAACTCGAAAATGACTCTGCCCCAATTAGCATATCTATCCGTTGAGGTTTGTAAAAAGTATGGGTCTGCTAATGGTAGGTTCTTTGGGATTTTCCAGTCGCTGACGTTGACTGACTGGTCTGGGCGATACCCAGAAATTGATTTTAATACCCAAAATCAAACGCGAACTCATTACCAGTTATTCGCGACTTCACCACCGTATGTTTTTTATTCTTGACTTGAGAATTGGCTGCACCAATTCCAAGCAAGTTAATACATGACTCTTCTTTGCGAATCTGTAAGCGTTGAGCTAAATCTTCAGTTACGAAGTTAGTTTGTGACCCAGAGTCAAGAAATGCTCGGGCCAAAATGTAATTTCCACTTCTAGCTTACGATCGACGTTGCAAGAATTACCCTTTCCAACGCTGACGCATGCATAGCATGCGTAGTGGAAGGGTGATCTTGGCTTGGAGGAGGAGAAATATTCTCTGAAGGTGGTGGTAGCGCTAAGCTATTTTCAGTCACTGTGTATCTATGCAATAATTGATGATGCGAGCGACCACAAACTCGACATTTTTTAGCTTTGCATTTTACAACAGTGTGCCCCTATTTGAGACAATTTATGCATAACGATGCGGACTTTGTAAACTCAAATCTCTGCATGACGGAGAGACGAGCGAACTGACTACAAGTTTCTATTAAGTGGTCATTTGAATTGCAGTAACTGCAGGTCTGATTGGTGCTAGTTGAAGAGCAGGCAAATGAACTGAATGCCTGTTTGGAACTACTTTT
>JAEIFS010000352.1:0-37133 GCA_018904165.1 Zaprionus camerounensis
TGAAAATTTTAAAATTTTGAAATTTTGAAATTTTGAAATTTTTAAAATTTTTGAAAATTTTGAAATTTTTGAAAATTTTGAAAATTTTGAAAATTTTAAAATTTTGAATTTAAAATTTAATTTTTGAAAATTTTGAAAAATTTGAAATTTTTAAAGTTTTAAAATTTTGGAAAATTTTGAAATTTTGAAATTTTGAAAATTTTGAAATTTTGAAAATTTTTGAAATTTTAAAATTTTTGAAATTTTTGAAAATTTTGAAATTTTTAAAATTTTAAAATTTTGAAAATTTGAATTTTTAAAATTTTTGAAATTTTGAAAATTTTGAAATTTTGAAAATTTTTGAAATTTTTGAAATTTTTGAAATTTTTTGAAAATTTTGAAATTTTTGAAGTTTTTTAAATTTTTGAAATTTTGAAATTTTGAAATTTTGAAATTTTGAAATTTTGAAATTTTTCACGACTATCGACTCACGACTATCGACTCACGACTATCGGCTCAAGACTATCGAACTCACGACTATCGACTCACGACTATCGACTCACGACTATCGACTCACGACTATCGACTCACGACTATCGACTCACGACTATCGACTCACGACTATCGACTCACGACTATCGACTCACGACTATCGACTCACGACTATCGACTAACGACTATCGACTCAGGACTATCGACTCACGACTATTGAGTCACGACTATCGAATAACGACTATCGACTCACGACTATCGACTCACGACTATCGACTCACGACTATCGACTCACGACTATCGACTTACGACTATCGACTCACGACTATCGTCTCACGACTTTCGTCTCAAGACTATCGACTCACGACTATCGACTCACGACTATCGACTCACGACTATCGACTCACGACTATCGACTCACGACTAAAGACTCACGACTATTGACTCACGACTATCGACTCACGACTATCGACTCACGACTATCGACTCACGACTTTCGGCTCAAGACTATCGACTCACGACTATCGACTCACGACTATCGACTCACGACTATCGACTCACGACTATCGACTCACGACTATCGACTCACGACTTTCGGCTCAAGACTATCGACTCACGACTATCGACTCACGACTATCGACTCACGACTTTCGGCTCAAGACTATCGACTCACGACTATCAACTCACGACTATCGACTCATGACTATCGACTCACGACTATCGACTCACGACTATCGACTCACGACTATCGACTTACGACTATCGACTCACGACTCACGACTATCGACTCACGACTATCGACTCACGACTATCGACTCACGACTATCGACTATCGACTATCGACTAACGACTATCGACTCAGGACTATCGACTCACGACTATTGAGTCACGACTATCGAATAACGACTATCGACTCACGACTATCGACTCACGACTATCGTCTCACGACTTTCGGCTCAAGACTATCGACTCACGACTATCGACTCACGACTATCGACTCACGACTATCGACTCACGACTAAAGACTCACGACTATTGACTCACGACTATCGACTCACGACTATCGACTCACGACTATCGACTCACGACTATCGACTCACGACTTTCGTCTCAAGACTATCGACTCACGACTATCGACTCAGGCCTATCGACTCACGACTATCGACTCACGACTATCAACTCACGACTATCGACTCAAGACTATCGACTCACGACTATCGACCCACGACTATCGACTCACGACTTTCGGCTCAAGACTATCGACTCACGACTATCGACTCACGACTATCGACTCACGACTATCGACTCACGACTATCGACTCACGACTATCGACTCACGACTATCGACTCACGACTATCGTCTCACGACTATCGACTCACGACTATCGACTCACGACTATCGACTCACGACTATCGACTCACGACTATCGACTCACGACTATCGACTCACGACTATCGACTCACGACTATCGACTCACGACTATCGACTCACGACTATCGACTCACGACTTTCGGCTCAAGACTATCGACTCACGACTATCGACTCACGACTATCGACTCACGACTATCGACTCACGACTATCGACTCACGACTATCGACTCACGACTTTCGACTCACGACTATCGACTCACGACTATCGACTCACGACTATCGACTCACGACTTTCGACTCAAGACTATCGACTCACGACTATCGACTCACGACTATCGACTCATGACTATCGACTCACGACTATCGACTCACGACTATCGACTCACGACTATCGACTCACGACTATCGACTCACGACTTTCGACTCACGACTATCGACTCACGACTATCGACTCACGACTATCGACTCACGACTATCGACTCACGACTATCGACTCACGACTATAGACTCACGACTATTGACTCACGACTATCGACTCACGACTATCGACTCACGACTATCGACTCACGACTTTCGACTCACGACTATCGACTCACGACTATCGACTCACGACTATCGACTCACGACTATCGACTCACGACTATCGACTCACGACTATCGACTCACGACTTTCGGCTCAAGACTATCGACTCACGACTATCGACTCACGACTATCGACTCACGACTATCGACTCACGACTATCGACTCACGACTATCGACTCACGACTATCGACTCACGACTATCGACTCACGACTATCGACTCACGACTATCGACTCACGACTATCGACTACGACTATCGACTCACGACTTCACGACTATCGACTCACGACTATCGACTCACGACTATCGACTATCGACTATCGACTAACGACTATCGACTCAGGACTATCGACTCACGACTATTGAGTCACGACTATCGAATAACGACTATCGACTCACGACTATCGACTCACGACTATCGTCTCACGACTTTCGGCTCAAGACTATCGACTCACGACTATCGACTCACGACTATCGACTCACGACTATCGACTCACGACTAAAGACTCACGACTATCGACTCACGACTATCGACTCACGACTATCGACTCACGACTATCGACTCACGACTATCGACTCACGACTTTCGTCTCAAGACTATCGACTCACGACTATCGACTCACGACTATCGACTCACGACTATCGACTCACGACTATCAACTCACGACTATCGACTCAAGACTATCGACTCGACTATGATCCACGACTATCGACCACGACTTTCGATCTCAAGACTATCGACTCACGACTATCGACTCACGACTATCGACTCGACTATCGACTCACGACTATCGACTCACGACTTTCGAACTCACGACTTTCGACTCAAGACTATTTCGACTTTCGACTCACGACTCACGACTATCGACTCACGACTATCGACTCACGACTATCGACTTTTAAATTTCGACTATCGACTCACGACTATTTAAAATTTCGACTTTCGACTCAGGACTATCGACTCACGACTATTGAGTCACGACTATCGAATAACGACTATCGACTCACGACTATCGACTCACGACTATCGACTCACGACTATCGACTCACGACTATCGACTTACGACTATCGACTCACGACTATCGTCTCACGACTTTCGGCTCAAGACTATCGACTCACGACTATTGACTCACGACTATCGACTCACGACTATCGACTCACGACTATCGACTCACGACTATCGACTCACGACTATCGACTCACGACTATCGACTCACGACTATCGACTCACGACTATCGACTCACGACTATCGACTCACGACTATCGACTCACGACTTTCGGCTCAAGACTATCGACTCACGACTATCGACTCACGACTATCGACTCACGACTATCGACTCACGACTATCGACTCACGACTATCGACTAACGACTATCGACTCAGGACTATCGACTCACGACTATCGACTCACGACTATCGACTCACGACTATCGACTCACGACTATTGACTCACGACTATCGACTCACGACTATCGACTCACGACTATCGACTCACGACTATCGACTCAAGACTATCGACTCACGACTATCGACTCACGACTATCGACTCACGACTATCGACTCACGACTATCGACCTATCGACTCACGACTATCGACTCACGACTATCGACTCACGACTATCGACTCACGACTTTCGGCTCACGACTATCGACTCACGACTATCGACTCACGACTATCGACTCACGACTATCGACTCACGACTATCGACTCACGACTATCGACTAACGACTATCGACTCAGGACTATCGACTCACGACTATTGAGTCACGACTATCGAATAACGACTATCGACTCACGACTATCGACTCACGACTATCGACTCACGACTATCGACTCACGACTATCGACTTACGACTATCGACTCACGACTATCGTCTCACGACTTTCGACTCATCACTATCGACTCACGACTATTGAGTCACGACTATCGAATAACGACTATCGACTCACGACTATCGACTCACGACTATCGACTCACGACTATCGACTCACGACTATCGACTTACGACTATCGACTCACGACTATCGTCTCACGACTTTCGGCTCAAGACTATCGACTCACGACTATCGACTCACGACTATCGACTCACGACTATCGACTCACGACTAAAGACTCACGACTATTGACTCACGACTATCGACTCACGACTATCGACTCACGACTATCGACTCACGACTTTCGGCTCAAGACTATCGACTCACGACTATCGACTCACGACTATCGACTCACGACTTTCGGCTCAAGACTATCGACTCACGACTATCAACTCACGACTATCGACTCATGACTATCGACTCACGACTATCGACTCACGACTATCGACTCACGACTATCGACTCACGACTATTGACTCACGACTATCGACTCACGACTATCGACTCACGAATCTTCACGACTATCGACTAACGACTATCGACTCAGGACTATCGACTCACGACTATTGAGTCACGACTATCGAATAACGACTATCGACTCACGACTATCGATTCACGACTATCGACCTCACGACTATCGACTCACGACTATCGATTTACGACTATCGACTCACGACTATCATCTGAACGACTTTCGACTCATGACTATCGACTCACGACTTTTAAAGTCACGACTATCGAAATAACGACTATCGACTCACGACTATCGACTCACGACTATCGACTCACGACTATCGACTCACGACTATCGACTTACGACTATCGACTCACGACTATCGTCTCACGACTTTCGGCTCAAGACTATCGACTCACGACTATCGACTCACGACTATCGACTCACGACTATCGACTCACGACTAACGACTCACGACTATCGACTCACGACTATCGACTCACGACTATCGACTCACGACTATCGACTCACGACTATCGACTCACGACTATCGACTCACGACTATCGACTCACGACTATCGACTCACGACTATCGACTCACGACTATCGACTCACGACTATCGACTCACGACTATCGACTATTGACTATCGACTCACGACTATCGACTCACGACTATCGACTCACGACTATCGACTCACGACTATCGACTCACGACTATCGACTCACGACTATCGACTCACGACTATCGACTCACGACTATCGACTCACGACTATCGACTCACGACTATCGACTCACGACTATCGACTCACGACTATCGACTCACGACTATCGACTCACGACTATCGACTCACGACTATCGACTCACGACTATCGACTCACGACTATCGACTCACGACTATCGACTCACGACTATCGACTCACGACTATCGACTCACGACTATCGACTCACGACTATCGACTCACGACTATCGACTCACGACTATCGACTCACGACTATCGACTCACGACTATCGACTCACGACTATCGACTCACGACTATCGACTCACGACTATCGACTCACGACTATCGACTCGACTATCGCACGACTATCGACTCACGACTATCGACTCACGACTATCGACTCACGACTATCGACTCACGACTATCGACTCACGACTATCGACTCACGACTATCGACTTTCACGACTATCGACTCACGACTGAACAATTTTGAATTTCCGACTTCCGAATCTTCCCAATTTTGAAAATTTTAATAATTTTTGAAATTTTCGAAATTTTGAAAATTTTAAAAAAATTTTTGAAAATTTTGAAATTTTGAAAATTTTTGAAAATTTTGAAATTTTTGAAAATTTTGAAAATTTTGAAATTTTTGAAAATTTTGAAATAAATTTTGAAATTTTTGAAAATTTTGAAATTTTGAAAATTTTTGAAAATTTTGAAATTTTTGAAATTTTGAAAATTTTGAAAAATTTTGAAATTTTGAAAATTTTGAAATTTTAAAATTTTTGAAAATTTTGAAATTTTGAAAATTTTTGAAAATTTTAAAATTTTTGAAAATTTTGAAATTTTGAAAATTTTGAAATTTTGAAATTTTTGAAATTTTAAAATTTTTGAAATTTTGAAAAATTTTTGAAAATTTTGAAAATTTTGAAAATTTTGAAATTTTTGAAAATTTTGAAATTTTGAAAATTTTGAAAATTTTGAAAATTTTGAAATTTTGAAATTTTGAAATTTTTGAAAATTTTGAAAATTTTTGAAATTTTTGAAAAATTTTGAAAATTTTTAAAATTTTTGAAAATTTTTGAAAATTTTAAAATTTTGAAAATTTTGAACTTTTGAAATTTTGAAATTTTGAAATTTTGAACTATTGAAATTTTGAAAATTTTGAAATTTTTGAAATTTTTGAAATTTTGAAATTTTTGACTAGATATTGATTTTGAAATTTTTGAAATTTTGATATATAGATTTTGATAATTTTGATCAGATTATATTTGAAAATTTGATAATTTTGAAATATCGATTAATTTTTGATAAATTTTGAAATTTTTGATAAATTTTAAGATTTTGAAAATTTTGATATCGACTAATTTTGATCAATATTGATAGATATGATTAATTTTTGAAATTTAAAATTTTGAAAATTTTTGAAATTTTCAGAATTTTGAAATTTTGAAATTTTTGAAAATTTTGAAATTTTCAAAATTTCAAAATTTTTTGAAATTTTGAAATTTTTGAAAATTTTGAAAATTTTGAAATTTTTGAAAATTTTTGAAAATTTTGAAAATTTTGAAATTTTTGAAAATTTTAAAATTTTGAAAATTTTGAAATTTTGAAAATTTTGAAAATTTTGAAAATTTTAAAATTTTGAAATTTTTAAATTTTTTTGAAATTTTGAAAATTTTGAAAATTTTGAAAATTTTGAAAATTTTGAAAATTTTGAAAATTTTGAAAATTTTGAAAATTTTGAAAATTTTTGAAAATTTTGAAATTTTTGAAAATTTTGAAATTTTTGAAAATTTTGAAAATTTTTGAAATTTTGAAATTTTGAAATTTTGAAATTTTATTTTGAAATTTTGAAAATTTTGAAATATTTGAAATTTTGAAAATTTTGAAATTTTTGAAAATTTTGAAATTTTTGAAATTTTGAAATTTTAAAATTTTTAAAATTTTTGAAATTTTTGAAATTTTGAAATTTTTGAAATTTTTGAAATTTTGAAATTTTGAAAATTTTAAAATTTTGAAATTTTGAAATTTTTAAAATTTTTAAAATTTTGAAATTTTTAAAATTTTGAAAATTTTGAAAATTTTGAAAATTTTGAAAATTTTAAAATTTTTTTTGAAAATTTTGAAAATTTTGAAATTTTGAAATTTTTGAAATTTTGAAATTTTTGAAAATTTTAAAATTTTTGAAATTTTTGAAAATTTTGAAATTTTTGAAATTTTGAAAATTTTTAAAAATTTTGAAATTTTTAAAATTTTTGAAAATTTTGAAATTTTTGAAAATTTTGAAATTTTTGAAATTTTTTTGAAATTTTTAAAATTTTGAAATTTTTGAAATTTTGAAATTTTAAAATTTTTGAAAATTTTGAAATTTTTGAAATTTTTGAAATTTTGAAATTTTGAAAATTTTGAAAATTTTGAAATTTTTGAAAATTTTAAAATTTTGAAAATTTTGAAAATTTTGAAAATTTTTGAAAATTTTGAAAATTTTTAAAATTTTGAAATTTTGAAAATTTTGAAAATTTTGAAATTTTGAAAATTTTGAAAATTTTTGAAATTTTTGAAAATTTTTAAAATTTTTGAAATTTTGAAATTTTTGAATTTAAAATTTTGAAAATTTTGAAAATTTTGAAATTTTTGAAAATTTTGAAATTTTGAAAATTTTGAAATTTTGAAAATTTTGAAAATTTTGAAAATTTGAAAATTTTGAAAATTTTGAAATTTTTGAAATTTTTTGAAATTTTGAAATTTTGAAAATTTTGAAAATTTTTGAAAATTTTGAAATTTTTGAAATTTTGAAATTTTGAAAATTTTGAAAATTTTGAAATTTTGAAAATTTTTGAAATTTTGAAAATTTTGAAATTTTTAAAATTTTTGAAATTTTTAAAATTTTGAAATTTTTGAAAATTTTGAAATTTTTGAAAAATTTTGAAAATTTTGAAATTTTTTGAAAATTTTGAAATTTTGAAAATTTTGAAATTTTGAAAATTTTGAAATTTTTGAAAATTTTGAAAATTTTAAAATTTTGAAAATTTTGAAAATTTTGAAAATTTTGAAAATTTTTGAAAATTTTGAAATTTTGAAAATTTTGAAAATTTTGAAAATTTTGAAATTTTTGAAAATTTTGAAAATTTTGAAATTTTGAAATTTTTGAAATTTTGAAAATTTTGAAAATTTTGAAATTTTTGAAATTTTTGAAAATTTTGAAAATTTTTGAAAATTTTGAAATTTTGAAATTTTGAAAATTTTGAAATTTTTGAAATTTTTGAAAATTTTGAAATTTTGAAATTTTGAAAATTTTGAAATTTTGAAAATTTTGAAAATTTTGAAATTTTTGAAATTTTGAAATTTTTGAAAATTTTGAAATTTTGAAAATTTTGAAATTTTTGAAAATTTTGAAAATTTTGAAATTTTGAAAATTTTTAAAAATTTTGAAATTTTTGAAAATTTTGAAAATTTTGAAAATTTTTGAAAATTTTGAAAATTTTTGAAAATTTTGAAAAATTTTTAAAAAATTTTGAAATTTTTGAAAATTTTGAAATTTTGAAAATTTTGAAATTTTTTGAAAATTTTGAAATTTTGAAATTTTGAAATTTTGAAATTTTTGAAAATTTTGAAATTTCAAAATTTTTGAAATTTTTAAAATTTTGAAAATTTTGAAATTTTGAAAATTTTTTGAAAATTTTGAAATTTTGAAATTTTAAAATTTTTGAAAATTTTGAAAATTTTGAAAATTTTGAAATTTTGAAAATTTTGAAAATTTTTGAAATTTTCAAAATTTTAAAATTTGAAAATTTTAAAAATTTTGAAATTTTGAAAATTTTGAAAATTTTGAAATTTTTGAAATTTTAAAATTTTTGAAAATTTTGAAATTTTTGAAATTTTTGAAATTTTGAAATTTTGAAATTTTTGAAATTTTTGAAATTTTGAAAATTTTGAAAATTTTGAAATTTTTAAAATTTTAAAATTTTGAAAATTTTGAAATTTTGAAATTTTTGAAAATTTTGAAATTTTTGAAATTTTTGAAAATTTTAAAATTTTGAAAATTTTGAAAATTTTGAAATTTTGAAATTTTTGAAAATTTTGAAAATTTTGAAAATTTTGAAATTTTGAAATTTTTGAAAATTTTGAAATTTTTTGAAAATTTTGAAATTTTTGAAATTTTTGAAAATTTTGAAATTTTGAAAATTTTGAAATTTTTGAAATTTTGAAAATTTTGAAAATTTTGAAATTTTTGAAAAATTTTGAAAAGTTTTTGAAATTTTTGAAATTTTGAAATTTTTGAAATTTTGAAAATTTTGAAAATTTTGAAATTTTTGAAATTTTAAAATTTTAAAATTTTGAAAATTTTGAAAATTTTGAAATTTTTGAAAATTTTGAAATTTTTAAAATTTTTGAAATTTTGAAATTTTGAAAATTTTGAAAATTTTTGAAAATTTTGAAATTTTGAAATTTTTAAAATTTTGAAATTTTGAAAATTTTGAAATTTTGAAATTTTTGAAAATTTTGAAATTTTGAAAATTTTGAAATTTTTGAAAATTTTGAAATTTTAAAATTTTGAAAATTTTGAAATTTTTGAAATTTAAAATTTTTAAAATTTGTGAAATTTTGAAATTTTGAAATTTTGAAAATTTTTGAAAATTTTGAAATTTTTGAAAATTTTAAAATTTTTGAAATTTTGAAAATTTTGAAATTTTGAAAATTTTGAAATTTTGAAATTTTGAAATTTTGAAAATTTTGAAAATTTTGAAAATTTTGAAAATTTTGAAATTTTTAAAATTTTTGAAAATTTTGAAAATTTTGAAAAATTTTAAAAATTTCAAAAATTTTTGAAATTTTTTAAAATTTTGAAAATTTTGAAAATTTTGAAAATTTTGAAAATTTTGAAATTTTGAAATTTTGAAAATTTTGAAAATTTTGAAAATTTTGAAAATTTTGAAAATTTTGAAATTTTTGAAATTTTTGAAATTTTGAAATTTTGAAAATTTTAAAATTTTGAAATTTTGAAATTTTAAAAATTTTGAAAATTTTGAAAATTTTGAAAATTTTGAAAATTTTGAAATTTTGAAAATTTTGAAAATTTTGAAATTTTGAAAAAATTTTGAAAATTTTGAAATTTTGAAAATTTTTAAAATTTTTGAAATTTTGAAAATTTTGAAATTTTTTAAAATTTTGAAAATTTTGAAAATTTTGAAATTTTTGAAAATTTTGAAAATTTTGAAAATTTTGAAATTTTAAAATTTTGAAAATTTTGAAAATTTTGAAAATTTTAAAATTTTTGAAATTTTTGAAATTTTGAAAATTTTGAAATTTTGAAAATTTTGAAAATTTGAAAAATTTTGAAATTTTTAAAATTTTGAAATTTTTGAAATTTTGAAATTTTTGAAAATTTTGAAATTTTGAAAATTTTGAAATTTTTGAAATTTTGAAAATTTTGAAATTTTTAAAATTTTGAAATTTTGAAAATTTTGAAATTTTTGAAATTTTGAAAATTTTGAAATTTTTGAAAATTTTGAAAATTTTTGAAATTTTGAAAATTTTTGAAAATTTTGAAATTTTTTGAAAATTTTGAAAATTTTGAAATTTTTGAAATTTTTAAAAATTTTGAAATTTTGAAAATTTTGAAATTTTGAAATTTTTGAAATTTTTGAAATTTTTGAAATTTTTGAAATTTTGAAAATTTTGAAATTTTGAAATTTTGAAAATTTTGAAATTTTTGAAATTTTGAAATTTTTAAAATTTTGAAATTTTGAAAATTTTGAAAATTTTGAAATTTTGAAAATTTTGAAATTTTGAAAATTTTGAAAATTTTGAAATTTTGAAATTTTTGAAAATTTTGAAATTTTTGAAAATTTTGAAAATTTTGAAATTTTTGAAAATTTTAAAAATTTTGAAAATTTTGAAAATTTTGAAAATTTTGAAAATTTTGAAAATTTTGAAAATTTTGAAATTTTAAAATTTTTGAAATTTTGAAAATTTTGAAATTTTGAAAATTTTGAAAATTTTGAAATTTTTGAAATTTTGAAATTTTGAAATTTTTGAAATTTTGAAATTTTTAAAATTTTGAAATTTTTGAAAATTTTGAAATTTTTGAAAAATTTTGAAATTTTGAAAATTTTGAAAATTTTGAAAAATTTTGAAATATTTGTAAAAATTTTGAAATTTTAAAAATTTTTGAAATTTTGAAATTTTTGAAATTTTTAAAATTTTGAAATTTTTGAAATTTTTGAAAATTTTGAAAAATTTTGAAATTTTGAAAATTTTGAAAATTTTGAAATTTTGAAAATTTTGAAAATTTTGAAATTTTGAAATTTTTAAAATTTTTGAAAATTTTGAAAATTTTGAAATTTTGAAATTTTTGAAAATTTTGAAATTTTGAAAATTTTGAAAATTTTGAAATTTTTGAAAATTTTGAAAATTTTTGAAATTTTAAAATTTTTTGAAAATTTTGAAAATTTTGAAAATTTTGAAAATTTTGAAATTTTGAAATTTTTGAAAATTTTGAAAATTTTGAAATTTTGAAAATTTTTGAAATTTTGAAATTTTGAAATTTTGAAAATTTTGAAATTTTTAAAATTTTGAAAATTTTGAAAATTTTGAAATTTTTGAAAATTTTGAAAATTTTGAAATTTTGAAAATTTTGAAAATTTTGAAAATTTTAAAATTTTGAAAATTTTGAAAATTTTGAAAATTTTGAAAATTTTGAAAATTTTGAAAATTTTAAAATTTTGAAATTTTGAAATTTTGAAAATTTTGAAATTTTTGAAATTTTGAAATTTTGAAATTTTTGAAAATTTTGAAAATTTTGAAAATTTTGAAAATTTTGAAATTTTTGAAATTTTTTGAAAATTTTGAAAATTTTGAAAATTTTGAAAATTTTTGAAATTTTGAAAATTTTAAAATTTTTAAAATTTTGAAAATTTTTGAAAATTTTGAAATTTTTGAAAATTTTTGAAATTTTGAAATTTTGAAAATTTTGAAAATTTTGAAAATTTTGAAAATTTTGAAAATTTTGAAATTTTGAAAATTTTGAAATTTTTGAAAATTTTGAAAATTTTGAAATTTTGAAATTTTGAAAATTTTGAAATTTTGAAAATTTTGAAATTTTGAAAATTTTGAAAATTTTGAAATTTTGAAAATTTTTGAAAATTTTGAAAATTTTGAAAATTTTGAAAATTTTGAAAATTTTGAAAATTTTGAAAATTTTGAAATTTTTGAAAATTTTGAAAATTTTGAAAAATTTTGAAATTTTTAAAAATTTTTGAAAATTTTGAAATTTTTGAAAATTTTAAAATTTTGAAAATTTTGAAAATTTTGAAATTTTTGAAAATTTTGAAAATTTTGAAATTTTGAAAATTTTGAAATTTTGAAATTTTTGAAAATTTTGAAAATTTTGAAAATTTTGAAAATTTTGAAAATTTTAAAATTTTGAAATTTTTGAAAATTTTGAAATTTTTGAAAATTTTGAAATTTTGAAATTTTTGAAAATTTTGAAAATTTTGAAAATTTTGAAAATTTTCAAAATTTTCAAAATTTTCAAAAATTTTGAAATTTTCAAAAATTTTGAAAATTTTGAAAATTTTCAAAATTTTGAAAATTTTGAAATTTTGAAAATTTTGAAATTTTTGAAAATTTTGAAATTTTTGAAAATTTTGAAAATTTTGAAATTTTTAAAATTTTGAAAATTTTGAAATTTTAAAATTTTGAAAATTTTGAAATTTTTGAAAAATTTTTGAAATTTTGAAAATTTTTGAAATTTTCAAAATTTTGAAAATTTTGAAATTTTCAAAATTTTCAAAATTTTGAAATTTTGAAATTTTGAAATTTTGAAAATTTTTGAAATTTTGAAAATTTTGAATTTTTGAAAATTTTGAAAATTTTGAAAAATTTTTGAAAATTTTGAAATTTTTGAAATTTTCAAAATTTTGAAAAATTTTTGAAAATTTTCAAAATTTTTGAAATTTTGAAATTTTTGAAATTTTGAAATTTTGAAAATTTTGAAAATTTTGAAATTTTTGAAAATTTTGAAATTTTGAAATTTTTGAAATTTTTGAAAATTTTTGAAAATTTTGAAAATTTTGAAATTTTGAAAATTTTAAAATTTTCAAAATTTTGAAATTTTTGAAATTTTCAAAATTTTGAAAATTTTGAAAATTTTTGAAATTTTGAAAAATTTTGAAAATTTTGAAATTTTTAAATTTTGAAATTTTGAAAATTTTGAAAATTTTTTGAAATTTTTAAAATTTTGAAAATTTTGAAAATTTTGAAAATTTTTGAAAAATTTTGAAAATTTTGAAAATTTTGAAAATTTTGAAATTTTGAAATTTTAAAATTTTTGAAATTTTTGAAATTTTTGAAATTTTGAAAATTTTTGAAAATTTTGAAAATTTTGAAATTTTGAAAATTTTGAAATTTTGAAATTTTTGAAATTTTTGAAAATTTTGAAATTTTTGAAATTTTTGAAATTTTGAAAATTTTGAAATTTTTGAAATTTTGAAATTTTGAAATTTTTGAAATTTTGAAAATTTTGAAATTTTGAAAATTTTGAAATTTTGAAAATTTTGAAAATTTTGAAAATTTTGAAATTTTTGAAATTTTTTGAAATTTTGAAAATTTTGAAAATTTTGAAAATTTTTGAAATTTTGAAAATTTTGAAATTTTGAAAATTTTGAAAATTTTGAAAATTTTGAAAATTTTTGAAAATTTTGAAATTTAAAATTTTGAAAATTTTGAAATTTTGAAAATTTTGAAATTTTTGAAAATTTTGAAATTTTTGAAAATTTTGAAATTTTGAAAATTTTGAAAATTTTGAAAATTTTGAAATTTTGAAATTTTTGAAAATTTTGAAATTTTTGAAATTTTGAAAATTTTGAAATTTTGAAATTTTTGAAATTTTGAAAATTTTGAAAATTTTGAAAATTTTTGAAATTTTTGAAAATTTTGAAAATTTTGAAAATTTTGAAAATTTTGAAAATTTTGAAATTTTTGAAATTTTTGAAATTTTTGAAAATTTTGAAAATTTTGAAAATTTTTAAAATTTTGAAAATTTTGAAAATTTTGAAATTTTTGAAATTTTGAAAATTTTGAAAATTTTGAAAATTTTGAAAATTTTGAAAATTTTGAAATTTTGAAAATTTTGAAATTTTTGAAATTTTTGAAAATTTTGAAAATTTTGAAATTTTTGAAATTTTTGAAAATTTTGAAAATTTTTGAAATTTTGAAATTTTTGAAAATTTTGAAAATTTTGAAATTTTTGAAAATTTTGAAATTTTTGAAAATTTTGAAATTTTGAAATTTTGAAAATTTTGAAATTTTGAAAATTTTGAAAATTTTGAAAAATTTTGAAATTTTGAAATTTTTGAAATTTTTAAAATTTTGAAAATTTTGAAATTTTGAAAATTTTAAAATTTTGAAAATTTTGAAAATTTTGAAAATTTTGAAAAAATTTTGAAAATTTTGAAATTTTTGAAATTTTTGAAATTTTGAAAATTTTGAAAATTTTGAAAATTTTTGAAATTTTTGAAATTTTGAAAATTTTGAAAATTTTGAAAATTTTGAAAATTTTGAAATTTTTGAAATTTTTGAAAATTTTGAAATTTTTTGAAATTTTGAAAATTTTGAAAATTTTGAAAATTTTGAAAATTTTGAAAATTTTTGAAAATTTTTTGAAAATTTTGAAATTTTGAAAATTTTGAAATTTTTGAAAATTTTGAAAATTTTGAAATTTTGAAAATTTTGAAAATTTTAAAATTTTGAAAATTTTGAAAATTTTGAAATTTTTGAAAATTTTGAAAAATTTTGAAAATTTTGAAAATTTTGAAAATTTTGAAATTTTGAAAAATTTTGAAATTTTGAAATTTTGAAATTTTGAAAATTTTAAAATAAAATTTTTGAAAATTTTGAAAAATTTTGAAAATTTTTGAAATTTTTGAAAATTTTGAAAATTTTGAAATTTTGAAAATTTTTAAAATTTTGAAATTTTTGAAATTTTTGAAATTTTTGAAAATTTTAAAATTTTGAAAATTTTGAAATTTTTGAAATTTTTGAAATTTTTTGAAAATTTTGAAATTTTTAAAAATTTTGAAAATTTTGAAAATTTTGAAATTTTTTTTTGAAATTTTTGAAAATTTTGAAATTTTTTGAAAATTTTGAAAATTTTTTGAAAAATTTTGAAATTTTTGAAATTTTGAAAATTTTGAAATTTTTGAAAATTTTGAAATTTTGAAATTTTTGAAATTTTGAAATTTTGAAATTTTGAAAATTTTGAAATTTTTGAAATTTTTGAAATTTTGAAAATTTTGAAAATTTTGAAAATTTTGAAAATTTTGAAAATTTTGAAATTTTGAAAATTTTGAAAATTTTGAAAATTTTGAAAATTTTGAAAATTTTGAAAATTTTGAAAATTTTTAAAATTTTGAAATTTTGAAAATTTTGAAAATTTTGAAAATTTTGAAATTTTGAAAAATTTTGAAAATTTTGAAATTTTGAAAATTTTGAAAATTTTTGAAATTTTAAAAATTTTTGAAAATTTTGAAAATTTTGAAATTTTGAAATTTTGAAAATTTTTAAAATTTTGAAATTTTTGAAATTTTTGAAAATTTTGAAAATTTTGAAATTTTGAAAATTTTGAAATTTTGAAATTTTGAAATTTTTGAAATTTTGAAAATTTTGAAAATTTTGAAAATTTCAAAAATTTTTAAAATTTTTGAAAATTTTGAAAATTTTGAAAATTTTGAAATTTTTGAAAATTTTGAAAATTTTGAAATTTTGAAAATTTTGAAAATTTTGAAAATTTTGAAATTTTTGAAATTTTTGAAATTTTGAAAATTTTGAAAATTTTGAAATTTTTGAAATTTTGAAAATTTTGAAAATTTTGAAAATTTTGAAATTTTTGAAATTTTTAAAATTTTGAAAATTTTGAAAATTTTTGAAAATTTTGAAATTTTTGAAATTTTGAAATTTTTTGAAATTTTGAAAATTTTTGAAATTTTGAAAATTTTAAAATTTTGAAAATTTTCGAAAATTTTTTTGAAAATTTTGAAATTTTGAAATTTTTGAAATTTTTGAAATTTTGAAAATTTTCAAAATTTCAAAAATTTTAAAATTTTTGAAATTTTTGAAAATTTTGAAATTTTGAAATTTTTGAAAATTTTGAAATTTTGAAATTTTTGAAATTTTGAAAATTTTGAAAATTTTGAAATTTTGAAAAATTTTGAAATTTTCAAAATTTTGAAAATTTTGAAAAATTTTGAAAATTTGAAAATTTTGAAAATTTTAAAATTTTGAAATTTTTGAAATTTTAAAATTTTGAAAATTTTGAAATTTTGAAAATTTTGAAATTTTTGAAATTTTTGAAATTTTTGAAATTTTGAAAATTTTGAAATTTTTGAAATTTTCAAAATTTTCAAAATTTTCAAAATTTTGAAATTTTTTGAAATTTTCAAAATTTTTGAAATTTTCAAAATTTTGAAAATTTTGAAAATTTTGAAATTTTTGAAAATTTTGAAAATTTTGAAATTTTGAAAATTTTGAAAATTTTTAAAAATTTTGAAATTTTGAAATTTTTGAAATTTTGAAAATTTTAAAAATTTTGAAATTTTTGAAATTTTGAAAATTTTCAAAATTTTGAAATTTTGAAATTTAAAATTTTGATTAAAATTTTGAAAATTTTAAAAATTTTGAAATTTTTAAAATTTCAAAAATTTTGAAATTTTTGAAAATTTTGAAAATTTTGAAAATTTTGAAATTTTGAAAATTTTGAAAATTTTGAAATTTTGAAAATTTTGAAAATTTTGAAATTTTGAAAAATTTTGAAATTTTTGAAAATTTTGAAAATTTTGAAATTTTGAAATTTTTGAAAATTTTGAAAATTTTTGAAATTTTTGAAAATTTTGAAATTTTTGAAATTTTTAAAATTTTGAAAATTTTTGAAATTTTTTGAAAATTTTGAAAATTTTTGAAAATTTTGAAAATTTTGAAAATTTTGAAATTTTGAAATTTTTGAAAATTTTGAAATTTTGAAATTTTGAAAATTTTGAAAATTTTGAAATTTTGAAAATTTTGAAATTTTGAAAATTTTGAAAATTTTGAAAATTTTGAAAATTTTGAAATTTTGAAAATTTTTTTGAAAATTTTCAAAAATTTTGAAATTTTTGAAAATTTTGAAATTTTGAAAATTTTCAAAAATTTTGAAAATTTTTAAAAATTTTGAAAATTTTGAAATTTTGAAATTTTGAAAATTTTGAAATTTTTGAAAATTTTGAAAATTTTAAAATTTTGAAAATTTTGAAAATTTTGAAAATTTTGAAAATTTTGAAAATTTTGAAAATTTTAAAATTTTTTGAAAATTTTGAAATTTTTAAAATTTTTGAAATTTTGAAAATTTTTGAAAATTTTGAAATTTTTGAAAAATTTTGAAATTTTTGAAATTTTGAAAATTTTGAAATTTTGAAAATTTTGAAAATTTTGAAAATTTTGAAAATTTTGAAATTTTGAAAATTTTGAAATTTTGAAAATTTTGAAAATTTTTGAAATTTTGAAAATTTTTGAAATTTTTGAAAAATTTTGAAAATTTTGAAAATTTTGAAAATTTTGAAATTTTGAAATTTTTGAAATTTTGAAATTTTGAAAATTTTGAAAATTTTCAAAAAATTTTGAAATTTTAAAAATTTTGAAAATTTTGAAAATTTTGAAATTTTCAAAATTTTGAAAATTTTTTGAAAATTTTGAAAATTTTTGAAAATTTTGAAATTTTTGAAATTTTGAAAAAAAATTTTGAAATTTTGAAATTTTTGAAAATTTTGAAATTTTTGAAATTTTTGAAATTTTAAAATTTTTGAAAATTTTGAAATTTTTGAAATTTTGAAAAATTTTGAAATTTTTGAAAATTTTGAAATTTTTTGAAAATTTTGAAAAATTTTGAAAATTTTAAAAATTTTCAAAATTTTGAAAATTTTGAAAATTTTGAAATTTTTGAAATTTTTGAAATTTTGAAATTTTGAAAATTTTGAAATTTTTGAAATTTTTGAAAATTTTGAAAATTTTGAAATTTTGAAAATTTTGAAATTTTTGAAAATTTTGAAATTTTTGAAAATTTTGAAATTTTAAAATTTTTGAAATTTTGAAAATTTTGAAATTTTGAAAATTTTGAAAATTTTGAAATTTTTGAAATTTTGAAATTTTGAAATTTTGAAATTTTTGAAATTTTTGAAATTTTGAAATTTTGAAATTTTGAAAATTTTGAAAATTTTGAAAATTTTGAAATTTTTGAAATTTTTGAAATTTTTGAAAATTTTGAAATTTTGAAAATTTTGAAATTTTGAAAATTTTGAAAATTTTGAAAATTTTGAAATTTTTGAAATTTTTGAAAATTTTGAAATTTTTGAAATTTTTGAAAATTTTGAAATTTTGAAATTTTGAAAATTTTGAAATTTTGAAAATTTTGAAATTTTTGAAAATTTTGAAAATTTTGAAAATTTTGAAAATTTTGAAATTTTTGAAAATTTTGAAAATTTTGAAAATTTTGAAATTTTTGAAATTTTTGAAATTTTTGAAAATTTTGAAAAATTTTTGAAAATTTTGAAAATTTTGAAAATTTTGAAATTTTGAAAATTTTGAAAATTTTGAAAATTTTGAAATTTTGAAAATTTTGAAATATTTTGAAAAAAAATTTTTGAAATTTTTTGAAAATTTTGAAAATTTTGAAAATTTTTGAAATTTTTGAAAATTTTGAAATTTTGAAATTTTTGAAATTTTTGAAATTTTTGAAAATTTTGAAAATTTTGAAAATTTTGAAATTTTTGAAAATTTTGAAAATTTTGAAATTTTGAAATTTTGAAAATTTTAAAAAATTTTGAAAATTTTGAAAATTTTGAAATTTTTGAAATTTTTAAAATTTTGAAATTTTTGAAATTTTTGAAAATTTTGAAAATTTTGAAATTTTGAAATTTTGAAAATTTTGAAATTTTTGAAATTTTTTTGAAAATTTTTTTGAAAATTTTGAAAATTTTGAAAATTTTGAAATTTTGAAAATTTTGAAATTTTGAAATTTTGAAATTTTGAAAATTTTGAAATTTTGAAATTTTGAAAATTTTGAAATTTTTGAAATTTTGAAATTTTGAAATTTTGAAATTTTTGAAATTTTGAAATTTTTTTGAAAATTTTGAAAATTTTGAAAATTTTGAAAATTTTGAAATTTTGAAAATTTTGAAATTTTGAAATTTTTAAAAATTTTGAAATTTTGAAATTTTTTTTTGAAATTTTGAAATTTTGAAAATTTTCAAAAATTTTGAAAATTTTGAAAATTTTGAAAATTTTGAAAATTTTGAAATTTTTGAAAATTTTGAAATTTTGAAATTTTGAAATTTTTGAAAATTTTGAAATTTTTGAAATTTTGAAATTTTGAAATTTTGAAAATTTTGAAATTTTGAAATTTTGAAATTTTGAAAATTTTGAAATTTTGAAAATTTTGAAAATTTTGAAAATTTTGAAAATTTTTGAAATTTTTGAAATTTTTGAAATTTTGAAATTTTGAAATTTTGAAAATTTTGAAAATTTTGAAATTTTAAAAATTTTGAAAATTTTGAAATTTTGAAATTTTTTGAAAATTTTGAAAATTTTGAAAATTTTGAAAATTTGAAAATTTTGAAAATTTTGAAAAATTTTGAAAATTTTGAAAATTTTAAAAATTTTGAAATTTTGAAATTTTGAAATTTTGAAAATTTTTGAAAATTTAAAATTTTGAAAATTTTGAAAATTTTGAAATTTTGAAATTTAAAATTTTGAAAATTTCAAAAATTTTTGAAAATTTTTGAAATTTTTGAAATTTTGAAATTTTTGAAAATTTTGAAATTTTGAAAATTTTGAAATTTTCAAAATTTTGAAATTTTGAAAATTTTGAAAATTTTGAAAATTTTGAAATTTTGAAAATTTTGAAATTTTCAAAATTTTGAAAATTTTGAAAAAATTTTTGAAAATTTTGAAAATTTTGAAAAAATTTTGAAAATTTTAAAATTTCAAAATTTTCAAATTTTTTTGAAATTTTCAAAATTTTCAAATTTTGAAAAAATTTTGAAAATTTCAAAATTTTCAAAATTTTCAAAATTTTGAAATTTTGAAATTTTTCAAAATTTCAAAAATTTTCAAAATTTTCAAAATTTTCAAAAATTTCAAAATTTTGAAAATTTTCAAAAATTTTGAAATTTTCAAAAATTTTAAAAATTTCAAAAATTTCAAAAATTTCAAAAATTTCAAAAATTTCAAAAAATTTCAAAAATTTTCAAAAATTTTAAAATTTCAAAATTTTCAAAAATTTCAAAATTTTCAAAATTTCAAAATTTCAAAAATTTCAAAAATTTCAAAAATTTCAAAAATTTCAAAAATTTCAAAAATTTCAAAAATTTCAAAATTTCAAAATTTTCAAAATTTTGAAATTTCAAAAATTTCAAAAATTTCAAAAATTTCAAAAATTTCAAAAATTTCAAATTTTCAAAATTTTAAAAATTTTAAAAATTTCAAAAATTTCAAAATTTTCAAAATTTTCAAAATTTTCAAAATTTTCAAAAATTTCAAAATTTTCAAAATTTTTTAAAAATTTCAAAATTTTCAAAAATTTCAAAATTTCAAAAATTTCAAAATTTTCAAAATTTTCAAAATTTTCAAAATTTTCAAAATTTTCAAAATTTTCAAAATTTCAAAAATTTCAAAAATTTCAAAATTTTCAAAATTTCAAAATTTTCAAAATTTTCAAAATTTTCAAAATTTTCAAAATTTTCAAAATTTCAAAATTTTCAAATTTTCAAAATTTTCAAAAATTTCAAAAATTTTTCAAATTTTGAAATTAAAAATTTCAAAAAATTTCAAAATTTTGAAAATTTTCAAAATTTTCAAAATTTTGAAATTTTCAAAATTTTAAAATTTTCAAAATTTTCAAAATTTTCAAAAATTTTCAAAATTTTCAAAATTTTAAAATTTTCAAAATTTTGAAATTTTTCAAAATTTTCAAAATTTTCAAAAAATTTCAAAATTTTCAAAATTTCAAAATTTCAAAATTTTTGAAATTTTCAAAATTTTCAAAATTTTTTCAAAAATTTCAAAAATTTCAAAATTTTCAAAATTTTCAAAAATTTCAAAAAATTTCAAAATTTCAAAATTTTCAAAAAAATTTTTCAAAATTTTCAAAAATTTCAAAAATTTTCAAAATTTTCAAAATTTTCAAAAATTTCAAATTTTTCAAAATTTTAAAATTTTCAAAATTTTCAAAATTTTCAAAATTTTCAAATTTTTCAAAATTTTTCAAAATTTTCAAAAATTTTTAAAATTTTCAAAATTTTGAAAATTTTCAAAATTTTCAAAATTTCAAAATTTTCAAAAATTTTGAAATTTTCAAAATTTTCAAAATTTCAAAATTTTCAAAATTTTCAAAATTTTCAAAATTTTCAAAATTTTGAAAATTTTGAAATTTTTGAAAATTTCAAAATTTTTGAAAATTTTGAAAATTTTAAAAATTTTCAAAAATTTCAAAATTTCAAAAATTTTAAAATTTTCAAAATTTTGAAAATTTTCAAAATTTCAAAATTTTCAAAATTTTCAAAATTTTCAAAATTTTCAAAAATTTCAAAATTTCAAAAATTTCAAAATTTTCAAAATTTTGAAAATTTTGAAAATTTTCAAAATTTTCAAAAATTTCAAAATTTTGAAAATTTTGAAATTTTTGAAAATTTTGAAAATTTTAAAATTTTTTCAAAATTTTTCAAAATTTCAAAATTTTGAAATTTTCAAAATTTTCAAAATTTTGAAAATTTGAAAATTTTGAAAATTTTAAAAATTTTCAAAATTTTGAAAATTTCAAAAATTTTGAAAATTTTCAAAAATTTCAAAAATTTCAAAAATTTCAAAAATTTCAAAAATTTCAAAAATTTCAAAAATTTCAAAAATTTCAAAAATTTCAAAAATTTCAAAAATTCAAAATTTTCAAAATTTTGAAATTTTTGAAATTTTTGAAATTCAAAAACTTCAAAATTTTCAAAATTTTAAAAATTTCAAAATTTCAAAAATTTCAAAATTTCAAAATTTTCAAAATTTTCAAAATTTCAAAATTTTCAAAAATTTCAAAAATTTTCAAAAATTTCAAAATTTTCAAAATTTTCAAAATTTTCAAAATTTTCAAAATTTTGAAAATTTTTCAAATTTTGAAAATTTTAAAATTTTTGAAATTTTGAAAATTTTCAAAAATTTTCAAAATTTTAAAAATTTTGAAATTAAAATTTTCAAAATTTCAAATTTTTAAAATTTCAAAAATTTTCAAAATTTTCAAAATTTTCAAAATTTTAAAATTTTCAAAATTTTGAAAATTTTTGAAATTTCAAAATTTTGAAAATTTTCAAAATTTTTTCAAAATTTTCAAAATTTTGAAATTTTCAAAATTTTGAAAATTTTGAAAATTTTAAAAATTTTGAAAATTTTGAAAATTTCAAAATTTTCAAAATTTTCAAAATTTTCAAAATTTTTTGAAAATTTCAAAATTTTCAAAATTTTCAAAATTTTGAAATTTTGAAATTTTGAAAATTTTCAAAATTTTCAAAATTTTGAAAATTTTGAAATTTCAAAATTTCAAAATTTTTAAAATTTTCAAAATTTCAAAAAATTTCAAAATTTTGAAAATTTTCAAAAATTTTGAAAATTTCAAAATTTTCAAAATTTTAAAATTTTGAAATTTTAAAATTTTGAAAAATTTTGAAAATTTCAAAATTTTCAAAATTTCAAAAATTTTGAAAATTTTCAAAATTTTCAAAATTTTCAAAATTTTCAAAATTTCAAAATTTCAAAAATTTCAAAATTTCAAAATTTCAAAATTTTCAAAATTTCAAAATTTTTTTTTCAAAATTTTCAAAATTTTGAAAATTTCAAAATTTTGAAAATTTTCAAAATTTTCAAAAATTTCAAAATTTTCAAAATTTCAAAATTTTCAAAATTTTCAAAAATTTCAAAAATTTCAAAATTTCAAAATTTTTCAAAATTTCAAAAATTTTCAAAAATTTCAAAAATTTTCAAAATTTCAAAAATTTTAAAAATTTTGAAAATTTCAAAATTTTCAAAAATTTCAAAATTTTCAAAATTTCAAAAATTTCAAAAATTTCAAAAATTTTGAAATTTTCAAAATTTCAAAATTTTCAAAAATTTTCAAAAATTTTGAAATTTTAAAATTTTCAAAATTTTCAAAATTTTCAAAATTTTCAAAATTTTCAAAATTTTCAAAATTTTCAAAATTTTAAAATTTTTCAAAATTTCAAAATTTCAAAAATTTTAAAAATTTCAAAATTTTTAAAATTTCAAAATTTTCAAAATTTCAAAAATTTCAAAATTTTCAAAATTTTCAAAATTTTCAAAATTTCAAAATTTCAAAATTTCAAAAATTTCAAAATTTCAAAATTTTCAAAAATTTTAAAAATTTCAAAATTTCAAAATTTTCAAAATTTCAAAAATTTCAAAAATTTCAAAATTTTCAAAATTTCAAAAATTTCAAAATTTTGAAAAATTTCAAAAATTTCAAAATTTCAAAAATTTCAAAAATTTCAAAATTTTCAAAATTTCAAAATTTTCAAAATTTCAAAAATTTCAAAATTTTCAAAAATTTCAAATTTTCAAAAATTTTCAAAATTTTCAAAATTTTCAAAATTTTCAAAATTTTCAAAATTTTCAAAATTTTCAAAAATTTCAAAAATTTCAAAATTTCAAAAATTTCAAAAAATTTCAAAATTTCAAAATTTCAAAAATTTTCAAAATTTCAAAATTTCAAAATTTTCAAAATTTCAAAATTTTCAAAATTTTCAAAATTTTTCAAAATTTCAAAAATTTCAAAATTTCAAAAATTTCAAAATTTCAAAATTTTCAAAAATTTCAAAATTTTCAAAATTTCAAAATTTCAAAAATTTCAAAATTTCAAAAATTTCAAAATTTTCAAAATTTTCAAAATTTCAAAAATTTCAAAAATTTCAAAATTTTCAAAATTTTCAAAATTTCAAAATTTCAAAAATTTCAAAAATTTCAAAATTTCAAAATTTTCAAAAATTTCAAAATTTTCAAAATTTTCAAAATTTTCAAAATTTCAAAATTTTCAAAAATTTCAAAATTTCAAAATTTTCAAAATTTTCAAAAATTTCAAAATTTTCAAAAATTTCAAAATTTCAAAAATTTCAAAAATTTCAAAAATTTCAAAATTTTCAAAATTTCAAAAATTTCAAAATTTCAAAATTTTCAAAATTTTCAAAATTTCAAAATTTCAAAATTTTCAAAATTTCAAAAATTTCAAAATTTTCAAAATTTTCAAAAATTTCAAAATTTTCAAAAATTTCAAAATTTCAAAAATTTCAAAATTTCAAAAATTTCAAAAATTTCAAAATTTTCAAAAATTTCAAAAATTTCAAAAATTTTCAAAATTTTCAAAATTTCAAAAATTTCAAAATTTCAAAATTTCAAAATTTCAAAAATTTCAAAATTTCAAAAATTTCAAAATTTTCAAAATTTCAAAAATTTCAAAAATTTCAAAATTTCAAAAATTTCAAAAATTTCAAAAAATTTCAAAATTTCAAAAATTTCAAAATTTTCAAAATTTTCAAAATTTTCAAAAATTTCAAAATTTCAAAATTTCAAAAATTTCAAAATTTCAAAATTTCAAAAATTTCAAAAATTTCAAAATTTCAAATTTTCAAAAATTTCAAAATTTCAAAAATTTCAAAATTTTCAAAATTTTCAAAAATTTCAAAAAAATTTTCAAAATTTTCAAAAATTTCAAAAATTTCAAAATTTTCAAAATTTCAAAATTTTTCAAAATTTTCAAAATTTTCAAAAATTTTCAAAATTTCAAAATTTTCAAAATTTTCAAAATTTTCAAAATTTCAAAAATTTCAAAAAATTTCAAAATTTCAAAATTTCAAAAATTTCAAAAATTTCAAAAATTTCAAAAAATTTCAAAATTTCAAAAATTTCAAAAATTTCAAAAATTTCAAAATTTTCAAAATTTCAAAATTTTCAAAATTTTCAAAATTTCAAAATTTCAAAAATTTCAAAATTTCAAAATTTCAAAAAATTTCAAAATTTCAAAAATTTCAAAATTTCAAAAATTTCAAAAATTTCAAAATTAAAATTTCAAAATTTCAAAATTTTCAAAATTTCAAAAATTTCAAAATTTCAAAATTTTCAAAAATTTCAAAAATTTCAAAAATTTCAAAAATTTCAAAAATTTCAAAAATTTCAAAAATTTCAAAAATTTCAAAAATTTCAAAAATTTCAAAAATTTCAAAAATTTCAAAAATTTCAAAAATTTCAAAATTTCAAAAATTTCAAAAATTTCAAAAATTTCAAAAATTTCAAAATTTCAAAAATTTCAAAATTTCAAAATTTTCAAAATTTTCAAAATTTCAAAAATTTCAAAATTTCAAAAATTTCAAAATTTCAAAAATTTCAAAATTTCAAAAATTTCAAAATTTCAAAAATTTCAAAAATTTCAAAATTTTCAAAATTTTCAAAAATTTCAAAATTTCAAAAATTTCAAAATTTCAAAAAATTTCAAAATTTCAAAAATTTCAAAAATTTCAAAAATTTCAAAAATTTCAAAATTTCAAAAATTTCAAAATTTCAAAATTTCAAAATTTTCAAAATTTCAAAATTTCAAAATTTCAAAATTTCAAAAATTTCAAAAATTTCAAAAATTTCAAAATTTTCAAAATTTCAAAATTTCAAAAATTTAAAAAATTTTAAAAATTTCAAAATTTTCAAAAATTTCAAAATTTCAAAAATTTCAAAAATTTCAAAATTTCAAAATTTCAAAATTTCAAAATTTCAAAATTTCAAAAATTTCAAAAATTTCAAAAATTTCAAAAATTTCAAAATTTCAAAAATTTCAAAATTTCAAAAATTTCAAAAATTTCAAAATTTTCAAAATTTCAAAAATTTCAAAATTTTCAAAAATTTCAAAAATTTCAAAATTTCAAAATTTCAAAATTTCAAAAATTTCAAAAATTTCAAAATTTCAAAAATTTCAAAATTTCAAAAAATTTCAAAATTTTAAAAAATTTCAAAATTTCAAAATTTCAAAAATTTCAAAATTTCAAAAAATTTCAAAATTTCAAAAATTTCAAAATTTTCAAAATTTCAAAATTTCAAAATTTTCAAAAAAAATTTCAAAATTTCAAAATTTTCAAAATTTCAAAAATTTCAAAATTTCAAAATTTTCAAAATTTCAAAATTTCAAAAATTTCAAAAATTTCAAAAATTTCAAAAAATTTCAAAAATTTCAAAAATTTCAAAAATTTCAAAATTTCAAAATTTCAAAATTTCAAAATTTCAAAATTTCAAAAATTTCAAAAATTTCAAAATTTTAAAAATTTCAAAATTTCAAAATTTTCAAAATTTCAAAATTTCAAAATTTCAAAATTTCAAAAATTTCAAAAATTTCAAAAATTTCAAAATTTCAAAATTTCAAAATTTCAAAATTTTCAAAATTTCAAAATTTCAAAAATTTCAAAAATTTCAAAAATTTCAAAATTTCAAAATTTCAAAATTTCAAAATTTCAAAATTTCAAAAATTTCAAAATTTCAAAAATTTCAAAAAATTTCAAAAATTTCAAAAATTTCAAAATTTCAAAATTTCAAAATTTCAAAATTTCAAAAATTTCAAAATTTCAAAATTTCAAAAATTTCAAAATTTCAAAAATTTCAAAAATTTCAAAATTTTCAAAATTTCAAAATTTCAAAATTTCAAAATTTCAAAAATTTCAAAAATTTCAAAAATTTCAAAAATTTCAAAAATTTCAAAATTTTCAAAATTTCAAAAATTTTCAAAAATTTCAAAATTTTCAAAAATTTTCAAAAATTTCAAAAATTTCAAAAATTTCAAAAATTTCAAAATTTCAAAAATTTCAAAAATTTCAAAAATTTCAAAATTTCAAAAAATTTCAAAATTTCAAAAATTTCAAAATTTCAAAAATTTCAAAATTTCAAAAATTTCAAAAATTTCAAAAATTTCAAAAATTTCAAAATTTCAAAATTTCAAAATTTCAAAATTTCAAAATTTCAAAATTTCAAAATTTCAAAATTTCAAAATTTCAAAAATTTCAAAATTTCAAAATTTCAAAAATTTCAAAAATTTCAAAATTTCAAAATTTTCAAAATTTTCAAAATTTTCAAAATTTCAAAAAATTTCAAAATTTCAAAAATTTCAAAAATTTCAAAATTTCAAAAATTTCAAAATTTCAAAATTTCAAAATTTCAAAAATTTCAAAAATTTCAAAAATTTCAAAAATTTCAAAAATTTCAAAATTTCAAAATTTCAAAAATTTCAAAAATTTCAAAATTTCAAAAAAATTTCAAAAATTTCAAAATTTCAAAAATTTCAAAAAATTTCAAAATTTCAAAATTTCAAAAATTTCAAAAAATTTCAAAAATTTCAAAATTTCAAAAAATTTCAAAAATTTCAAAAATTTCAAAAATTTCAAAATTTCAAAAATTTCAAAAATTTCAAAATTTCAAAATTTCAAAAATTTCAAAATTTTCAAAATTTCAAAATTTCAAAAATTTCAAAATTTCAAAATTTCAAAAATTTCAAAAATTTCAAAATTTCAAAATTTCAAAATTTCAAAAATTTCAAAAATTTCAAAAATTTCAAAAATTTCAAAAATTTCAAAAATTTCAAAATTTCAAAATTTCAAAAATTTCAAAATTTCAAAAATTTCAAAAAATTTCAAAAATTTCAAAATTTCAAAATTTCAAAATTTCAAAAATTTCAAAAATTTCAAAATTTCAAAAATTTCAAAATTTCAAAAAATTTCAAAATTTCAAAAATTTCAAAAATTTCAAAATTTCAAAAATTTCAAAAATTTCAAAATTTCAAAAATTTCAAAATTTCAAAATTTCAAAATTTCAAAAATTTCAAAATTTCAAAATTTCAAAAATTTCAAAAATTTCAAAATTTCAAAAATTTCAAAATTTCAAAATTTCAAAATTTCAAAATTTCAAAAATTTCAAAATTTCAAAATTTCAAAAATTTCAAAATTTCAAAAATTTCAAAATTTCAAAAATTTCAAAAATTTCAAAAATTTTCAAAAATTTCAAAAATTTCAAAAATTTCAAAAAATTTCAAAAATTTCAAAAATTTCAAAATTTCAAAATTTCAAAAATTTCAAAAATTTCAAAATTTCAAAAAATTTCAAAATTTTCAAAAATTTCAAAAATTTCAAAATTTCAAAAATTTCAAAAATTTCAAAAATTTCAAAAATTTCAAAAATTTCAAAAATTTCAAAAATTTCAAAATTTCAAAAATTTCAAAAAATTTTCAAAATTTTCAAAATTTTCAAAATTTCAAAAATTTCAAAATTTCAAAAATTTCAAAAAAATTTCAAAATTTCAAAATTTCAAAATTTCAAAATTTCAAAAATTTCAAAAATTTCAAAATTTCAAAATTTCAAAAATTTCAAAAATTTCAAAAATTTCAAAATTTCAAAAAAAATTTCAAAAAATTTCAAAATTTCAAAATTTTCAAAAATTTCAAAATTTCAAAAATTTTCAAAAATTTCAAAAAATTTTCAAAAATTTCAAAAAAAATTTTCAAAAATTCAAAAATTTCAAAAATTTCAAAATTTCAAAATTTCAAAAATTTCAAAAATTTCAAAATTTCAAAATTTCAAAATTTCAAAAATTTCAAAAATTTCAAAAATTTCAAAATTTCAAAAATTTCAAAATTTCAAAAATTTCAAAAATTTCAAAATTTCAAAAATTTCAAAATTTCAAAAATTTCAAAATTTTCAAAAATTCAAAATTTCAAAATTTCAAAATTTTCAAAATTTTCAAAAAATTTCAAAATTTTCAAAAATTTCAAAATTTCAAAAAAATTTCAAAATTTCAAAATTTCAAAATTTCAAAAATTTCAAAAAATTTCAAAATTTCAAAATTTCAAAATTTCAAAAATTTCAAAATTTCAAAATTTCAATTTCAAAATTTCAAAATTTTCAAAAATTTCAAAATTTTCAAAATTTTCAAAATTTTAAAAATTTCAAAATTTCAAAATTTCAAAAAATTTCAAAATTTCAAAATTTCAAAATTTCAAAAATTTCAAAAATTTCAAAATTTCAAAAAAATTTCAAAATTTCAAAAATTTCAAAAATTTCAAAAATTTCAAAATTTCAAAATTTCAAAATTTCAAAATTTCAAAAATTTCAAAAATTTCAAAATTTCAAAATTTCAAAATTTCAAAAATTTCAAAAATTTCAAAATTTCAAAAATTTCAAAAATTTCAAAATTTTCAAAAATTTCAAAATTTCAAAATTTTCAAAAATTTCAAAATTTCAAAATTTCAAAATTTCAAAAATTTCAAAAATTTCAAAAATTTCAAAATTTCAAAAATTTCAAAAATTTCAAAAATTTCAAAAATTTCAAAAATTTTAAAAATTTCAAAATTTTCAAAATTTCAAAATTTCAAAATTTCAAAATTTCAAAAATTTCAAAATTTCAAAATTTTCAAAATTTCAAAATTTCAAAAATTTCAAAAATTTCAAAATTTTCAAAATTTTTAAAATTTCAAAAATTTTCAAAAATTTCAAAATTTTCAAAATTTCAAAATTTCAAAATTTCAAAATTTTCAAAATTTCAAAATTTCAAAAATTTCAAAAATTTCAAAAATTTCAAAAATTTCAAAAATTTCAAAAATTTTAAAATTTTCAAAATTTCAAAATTTTCAAAATTTCAAAATTTTCAAAATTTCAAAATTTTAAAATTTCAAAAATTTCAAAAATTTCAAAAATTTCAAATTTTCAAAATTTCAAAATTTCAAAATTTCAAAATTTCAAAATTTCAAAAAATTTCAAAATTTCAAAATTTTCAAAATTTCAAAATTTTCAAAATTTTCAAAATTTCAAAAATTTCAAAATTTCAAAATTTTCAAAAAATTTCAAAATTTCAAAATTTCAAAAATTTTCAAAATTTCAAAAATTTCAAAATTTCAAAATTTCAAAAATTTCAAAAATTTCAAAAATTTCAAAAATTTTAAAAATTTCAAAATTTTCAAAAATTTCAAAATTTCAAAAATTTCAAAAATTTCAAAATTTCAAAAATTTCAAAATTTCAAAAATTTCAAAATTTTCAAAATTTCAAAATTTTCAAAATTTTCAAAAATTTCAAAAATTTCAAAAATTTCAAAAAATTTTAAATTTCAAAAATTTCAAAAATTTCAAAATTTCAAAAATTTTCAAAATTTTCAAAATTTCAAAAATTTCAAAAATTTCAAAATTTTAAAATTTCAAAAATTTCAAAAAATTTCAAAATTTCAAAATTTCAAAAATTTCAAAATTTCAAAAATTTCAAAAATTTCAAAATTTTCAAAATTTCAAAAAAATTTCAAAATTTCAAAATTTTTTCAAAATTTCAAAAATTTCAAAAATTTCAAAATTTCAAAATTTCAAAATTTCAAAATTTCAAAATTTCAAAAATTTCAAAAATTTCAAAATTTCAAAATTTCAAAATTTTCAAAATTTTCAAAATTTCAAAATTTTAAAAAATTTCAAAATTGAATCTTTAAAATTTCAAAAATTTCAAAATTTCAAAGATGAAAGTCAAAGATATTTCAAAATTTTTAAAATTTTGAAAATTTTCAAATTCAAAATTCAAAAAAAAATTTAAAAATTCAAAAAGTTAGTCGAAAGTTTTCAATGATTTTAAAATTTAGTCGGTTGTCGTGAGTTGATAGTTTCAATATGTCGATAGTCAAAATGTTGAGTCATAGTCGGGAGTCGATGAATTCGAAATGACTCGATAGTAAACTTTAAATCTGAAGAGTCGATAGTCGTGACTCCATAGTCGTGAGTCGATAGTCTGAGTCGAAAGTGGTCGTGAGTCGATAGTCGGAAAAAGAATGTGAGTCGATAGTCGAGTCGATAGTCGGAGTCGATAGTCGTGAGTCGATAGTCGTGAGTCGATAGTCGTTGAGTCGATAGTCGTGAGTCGATAGTCGTGAGTCGATAGTCGTGAGTCGATAGTCGTGAGTCGATAGTCGTGACTCAATAGTCGTGAGTCGATAGTCGTGAGTCGATAGTCGTGAGTCGATAGTCGTGAGTCGATTGAGTCGGAGTCGATAGTCGTGAGTCGATAGTCGTGAGTCGATAGTCGTGAGTCGATAGTCGTGAGTCGATAGTCGTGAGTCGATAGTCGTGAGTCGATAGTCGTGAGTCGATAGTCGTGAGTCGATAGTCGTGAGTCGATAGTCGTGAGTCGATGGTAGTCGTGAGTCGATAGTCGTGAGTCGATAGTCGTGAGTCGATAGTCGAGTCGATAGTCGTGAGTCGATAGTCGTGAGTCGATAGTCGTGAGTCGATAGTCGTGAGTCGATAGTCGTGAGTCGATAGTCTGAGTCGATAGTCGTGAGTCGATAGTCGTGAGTCGATAGTCGTGAGTCGATAGTCGTTAGTCGATAGTCGTGAGTCGATAGTCGTGAGTCGATAGTCGTGAGTCGATAGTCGTGAGTCGAAGTCGTGAGTCGATAGTCGTGAGTCGATAGTCGTGAGTCGATAGTCGTGAGTCGATAGTCGAGTCGATAGTCGTGAGTCGATAGTCGTGAGTCGATAGTCGTGAGTCGATAGTCGTGAGTCGATAGTCGTGAGTCGATAGTCGTGAGTCGATAGTCGTGAGTCGATAGTCGTGAGTCGATAGTCGTGAGTCGATAGTCGTGAGTCGATAGTCGTGAGTCGATAGTCGTGAGTCGATAGTCGTGAGTCGATAGTCGTGAGTCGATAGTCGTGAGTCGATAGTCGTGAGTCGATAGTCGTGAGTCGATAGTCGAGTCGATAGTCGTGAGTCGATAGTCGTGAGTCGATAGTCGTGAGTCGATAGTCGTGAGTCGATAGTCGTGAGTCGATAGTCGTGAGTCGATAGTCGTGAGTCGATAGTCGTGAGTCGATAGTCGTGAGTCGATAGTCGTGAGTCGATAGTCGTGAGTCGATAGTCGTGAGTCGATAGTCGTGAGTCGATAGTCGTGAGTCGATAGTCGTGAGTCGATAGTCGTGAGTCGATAGTCGTGAGTCGATAGTCGTGAGTCGATAGTCGTGAGTCGATAGTCGTGAGTCGATAGTCGTGAGTCGATAGTCGTGAGTCGATAGTCGTGAGTCGATAGTCGTGAGTCGATAGTCGTGAGTCGATAGTCGTGAGTCGATAGTCGTGAGTCGATAGTCGCGAGTCGATAGTCGTGAGTCGATAGTCGTGAGTCGATAGTCGGAGTCGATAGTCGTGAGTCGATAGTCGGGAGTCGATAGTCAAAGGAGTCGAATTGAAAGTCGGTTGTCGGGAGTCGATAGTCGTGAGTCGATAGTCGTGAGTCGATAGTCGTGAGTCGATAGTGGAGTCGATAGTCGAGTCCGATAGTCGTGAGTAAAATAGTCGTGAGTCGATAGTCGTGAGTCGATAGTCGTGAGTCGATAGTCGGAGTCGATAGTCGTGAGTCGATAGTCGTCGAGTCGATAGTCGTGGAGTCGATAGTCGTGAGTCGATAGTCGTGAGTCGATAGTCGAGTGGAGTCGATAGTCGTGGAGTCGATAGTCGTGAGTCGATAGTCGAGTCGATAGTCGTGAGTCGATAGTCGTGAGTCGATAGTCGTGAGTCGATAGTCGTGAGTCGATAGTCGTGAGTCGATAGTGAGTCGATAGTCGAAGTGAGTCGATAGTCGTGAGTCGAGTCGATAGTCGTGAGTCGATAGTCGTGAGTCGATATGAGTCGATAGTCGTGAGTCGATAGTCGTAGGAGTCGATAGTCGTGAAGTCGAGTCGATAGTCGTGAGTCGATAGTCGTGAGTCGATAGTCGTGAGTCGATACGTGAGTCGATAGTCGTGAGTCGCGTGAGGATAGTCGGAGTCGATAGTCGTGAGTCGATAGTCGTGAGTCGATAGTCTGAGTCGATAGTCGTGAGTCGATAGTCGTGAGTCGATAGTCGTGAGTCGATAGTCGTGAGTCGATAGTCGTGAGTCGATAGTCGTGAGTCGATAGTCGTGAGTCGATAGTCGTGAGTCGATAGTCGTGAGTCGATAGTCGTGAGTCGATAGTCGTGAGTCGATAGTCGTGAGTCGATAGTCGTGAGTCGATAGTCGTGGAGTCGAGTCGATATAGTCGTGAGTCGATAGTCGTGAGTCGATAGTCGTGAGTCGATAGTCGTGAGTCGATAGTCGTGAGTCGATAGTCGTGAGTCGATAGTCGTGAGTCGATAGTCGCGGAGTCGATAGTCGTGAGTCGATAGTCGTGGAGTCGATAGTCGTGAGTCGATAGTCGTGAGTCGATAGTCGTGAGTCGATAGTCGTGAGTCGATAGTCGTGAGTCGATAGTCGTGAGTCGATAGTCGTGAGTCGATAGTCGTGAGTCGATAGTCGTGAGTCGATAGTCGTGAGTCGATAGTGGAGTCGATAGTCGTGAGTCGATAGTCGTGAGTCGATAGTCGTGAGTCGATAGTCGAGTCGATAGTCGTGAGTCGATAGTCGGAGTCGGATAATGTGAGTCGAAAGTCGTGAGTCGATAGTCGGAGTCGATAGTCGTGAGTCGATAGTCGTGAGTCGATAGTCGTGAGTCGATAGTCGTGAGTCGATAGTCGTGAGTCGATAGTCGTAGTCGATAGTCGTGAGTCGATAGTCGTGAGTCGATAGTCGTCGATAGTCGTGAGTCGATAGTCGAGAGTCGATAGTCGTGAGTCGATAGTCGTGAGTCGATAGTCGTGAGTCGATAGTCGTGAGTCGATAGTGAGTCGTAGTAGTCGATAGTCGAGTCGATAGGCATGAGCGTAGTCGAGTCGATAGTCGTGAGTCGATAGTCGTGAGTCGATAGTCGTGAGTCGATAGTCGGAAGTCGAAGGCGGTGATCGGAAGTCGATAGTCGTGAGTCGGTATTCGAGTCGGTAGTCGTAAGTCGTAAGTCGGTAGTCGGTCGTCGGGTATCATAGTCGTGAGTCGATAGTCGTGAGTCGGAATTGAAAGTCGTGAGTCGATAGTCGTGAGTCGATAGTCTGAGTCGATAGTCGGAGTCGATAGTCGTGAGTCGGTAGATCGTGAGTCGATAGTCGTGAGTCGATAGTCGTGAGCGGAATAGTCGTGAGATAGTCGTGAGTCGATAATCGTGAGTCGATAGTCGAGTCGATAGTCGTCGAGTCGATAGTCGTGAGTCGATAGTCGGGAGTCGATAGTCGAGTCGATAGTCGTGAGTCGATAGTCGTGAGTCGATAGTCGAGTCGATAGTCGTGGAGTCGGATAGTCGTGAGTCGATAGTGCAGTCGCGGAGTCGATAGTCGTGAGTCGATAGTCGAGTCGATAGTCGTGAGTCGATAGTCGGGAGTCGATAGTCGTGAGTCGATAGTCGTGAGTCGATAGTCGAGTCGATAGTCGTGAGTCGATAGTCGGAGTCGATACGTGAGTCGATAGTCGGAGTCGATAGTCGAGTCGATAGTCGAGAGTCGATAGTCGTGAGTCGATAGTCGAGTGGATAGTCTGAGTCGATAGTCGAGTCGATAGTCGTGAGTCGATAGTCGTGAGTCGATAGTCGTGGAGCGGTGAGTCGATAGTCGTGAGTCGATAGTCGTAGTCGATAGTCGGGAGTCGATAGTCGTGAGTTCGATAGTCGTAGTCGATAGTCGTGAGTCGATAGTCGGTGAGTCGATAGTCGTGAGTCGATAGTCGGAGTCGATAGTCCTAATCGCAGCCGAGTCGATAGTCGTGAGTCGATAGTCGTGAGTCGATAATCGAGTTTGGAGACGAAGTCGTGAGTACGATGGAGTCGGGTGTCGGTTGTGGAGTCGATTGTCGTGAGTCGATAGTCGTGGAGTCGATAGTCTGGGAGTCGATAGTCGTGAGTCGATAGTCGTGAGTCGAACGAGTCGTGGATAGTCGGGAGTCGATAGTCGCGAAAGTCGGTTCGCTGTTGGTGGTCGGTAGTCGTGTGGTTGAGTCGGTGGTAGTCGAGAGTCGATAGTCGTGAGTCGATAGTCGAGTCGATAGTCGTGAGTCGAAAGTCGTGAGTCGATAGTTAAAAGTCGATAGTCGGAGTCGATAGTCTTGTCATAGTCGTGAGTCGATAGTCGTGAGTCGTCGGAGTCGATAGTCGAGTCGAAGCGGGAGTCGATAGTCTGAGTCGATAGTCGTGAGTCGAGAGTAACGTGAGTCGATAGTCGTGAGTCGATAGTCGTAAGTCGTGTAGTCGTGAGTCGGTAGTCGGGAAGTCGGTCCTGGTCGCTGTAGTCGGTTGTCGTGAGTCGGTGGTCGTGAGTCGATAGTCATGAGTCGGATAGTCGGCTTGCAGTCGTTGGTCGTAAGTCGGTTGTCGTGAGTCGGTTGTCGTGAGCCGAAAGTCGTAGGACTCGATAGTCGTGAGTCGATAGGCGTGAGTCAATTGTCGTGAGTCGTTAGTCGTGAGTCGATAATCGTGAGTCCATTAGTCGTGAGTCGATAGTCGTGTGTCGATAGTCGTAAGTCGATAGTCGTGAGTCGAATCGTCATGAGTCGATAGTCGTGAGTCGATAGTCGTGAGTCGATAGTCGTGGAAACAAAGAATCGTTAGTCGTGAGTCGATAGTCGTGAGTCGATAGTCGGAGTCGATAGTCTGAAGTCGATAGCCGTAAGTCGATAGTCATCGAGTCGATAGTCGTGAGTCGATAAATCGTGAGTCAATAGTCGTGAGCCGATAGTCGTGAGTCGATAATCGTGAGTCGATAGTCGTGAGTCGATAGTCATGAGTCGATAATCGTTAAAAGTCGATAGTCGTGAGTCGATAGTCGTGAGTCGATAGTCGGGAGTCGATAGTCGTGAGTTGATAGTCGAGTCGATAGTCGTGAGTCGATAGCCGGAGTCGATAATCGTGAGTCGATAGGCGGGAAGTCGATAGTCGAAGTCGGAGTCGAAAGTCGTGAATCGTAGTCGATAGTCGGAGTCCGATATCGTGAGTCGATAGCTCGAGTCGATAGTCGTGAGTCGATAGTCGTGAAGTCGATAGTCGTAAGCCGATAATCGTGAATCCAAAATCGTAAGCCGATAGTCGTGAGTCGATAGTCGTGAGTCGATAGTCGTGGAGTCGATAGTCGAGTCGATAGTCGAGTCGATAGTCTTGAGCCGATAGTCGTGGAGTCGATAGTCGTGAGTCGATAGTCGTGAGTCGATAGCGTCAGCGGAGTCGAAAATTTCGAAAATTTTAAAATTTCAAAATTTCCAAAAATTTCAAAAATTTCAAAAATCGCAATTTTTATTTCGAAAATTTCAAAATTTTAAATTTTTCCAAATTTCAAAATTTCAAAATTTCAAAAATTTTAAAATTTCAAAAGTTTCAAAAATTTTAAAATTTCAAAAATTTCAAATAATTCAAAATTTTCAAAATTTCAAAATTTCAAAAAATTTTAAAATTTTAAAAATTTTCAAAATTTCAAAATTTTAAAATTTTCAAAAAATTTCAAAATTTTCAAAGAGTTTCAAAATTTAAAATCAAAAAATTTTAAATAATTGCACTAAAAATTTTCAAAAATTTTCAAAATCAAAATGCAATTCCAAAAAATTTCAAAATTTCAAAATTTTCAAAAATTTCAAAACTTCTCGAAAATTTTCCACAATTTCAATACACAATACCTAAAAAACTTTAAAAAATTTCAAATATTT